>JAMKCH010026253.1:0-23224 GCA_023653785.1 Ophioderma brevispina
ACCTCCAAAACTTCTCCCTCAAACCCTCCCATTGTCTCACACATGAAAAACTAATCATCAGCATACAACATCTCACTCATCAAACCGTCTTTTACACTCTCCGTAACCCACCAATCAAACCACAATTGCACACACCAAGAGCGACAGCAAAGAACCCTGATGCAACACCCCCTTCACATGCAAACTCCTCGACAACTCGGACCCTACTTTAACTCTGTTTGTCTCATACGATCATCACCCCTCTAACTACAACTTCTGGTATACCCCTTCTTCTCATCGCCCACTCCATCACTTTCCTCGGTACTTTATCAAAGGCCTTCTCAAGATCCACCAAAGCACTAAAAAGTTCTTCCCTTTTGCCTCGATATTCCCTCTTGCAACTTCCTCAAAATGAACACTGCATCTATCGTCCCTTCCCTGGCCTAAAACCAAATTGAATTCATCACTTTCAACTATCCTCCGGAATTCTATTCTCTAGTACCTTCCACAATTTCTCGAAGTGCTCCAGCAACTTCACACTCCTATACACACCACAGCTTGTTGCATCTCCTTTTCCCTTAAAAAATTGAAAAACACACTCACAGTCACCAACTCCACTGACACAAACTCCATCATCACACCAATCCCTATCTCTCCGCTCGCAATAATCATCTCAACAATCACTCCGAGGGGGTCCAGCAGCCTTTCCTGTTTTCATTTCTCCAATTGCAGTTACATTCTTCTGACTTGCTGACTCTCTCAACTGGCCCTTCACCACACATCAGGCTCCACCCTCTGATCCCACTCATTCTCATTATTCAGGATGCTTCCATATGCTCTTTAAAAAACCCTACCTCTATATGTAGCACTCTTTTCTTCCGTTTTCATGACTTCAATAACTTATACACTCCGTGGGTTCTCTCAACTCACTCACACCCTTTCTCAGCATCCTCCTTCATAGCCCTCGCAACCAATTTCTTGCTCGCTTTTTCAATCTCTATACCTCACTTACTCTCTTCCGTAACATTTTTTTCTTCAGTCCTTATATGCATCCTTCTTTCTCCCTTATCACTCATTCACCTCACATTCCACCACCCCATGCTTTCCGTCTTCTCCTCACTTTCTTTTTCCAAAACACTCATCCACGCCGTAACACCCTTCCTTAAACTCCCCCCACAGATCGACCACATCATCCCCCAAGAGCTCAAATCATCTCATCTCAAAGTTATTTCTTGTCTCTTCTTTCAGCTCCCATATTTTCCTCCTCTCATGCACAACCTTCCTCACCACTTTTTCCACCTTCCACTTGTCCACATCGGCAACCACCAACCGTGTTGTAATTCTCCTGGAATCACCTTAACATTCTCAGAGAAAACTTTCTCCTCTCTTACCCACAAACACAAACATCAATATCTGACTCGTTTCCCCCCGAACTAAAGGTCACTTTCATTTTGTCCTCTTTCTTAAACCACGTATTCGCTATACAAACCTCCTTCTCATCAAAAAACTCTAACAGCATCCTTCCTTCTAGGTTTCTCTCCCCAAATCCGTTACCTCCGTGAACCCCCCGGGCCAGGGGTCGATTTAGCTGATATTTTGCCCAAATTGGTGTATTTTGGTTCCCAATCACAATTTTTGCCCCAAACTGCTGATTTTTGCCTTAAAAATTCTGCCCATTTTTCTTCGGGTGTGGGTGTGGGGGGGGGGGGGAAAGTGGGGGATTCCCCCACCTTTGTCTGGTCCCGCCACTGCCTCTTTCCCCCATCCCCATTAGGCGCTTCGCAGGGCCCCCCCAATCATGAAAATCTTCCTAAGCCAATGATGATGTTGACATGTAGTTGGGCAATTTTTTTTTTTTTTTTTTTTTCGTAAAAAACATGCATTTTGGGGCAAAAAATATGTTTTGGAATGTAAAGAATTAATGGTATTTTTGAAATCTGTGTCAAATGTCCTATCTATCTCGTGGACTGAATCAAACCCTATGTGATTTTAAGAAATCTGTGCAATTTGACTCAATGGGATTCGAAACCCAAGATATTTTGGTATATTGCGCCACAGGCAAGCACCCGTCACCACTAGGCAGGCTATACACTATCGCCTCTACTTACTCTATATTTGACAAATTTAGAAGCTTATGGGCGTCTTGGGGACACAATATAAAAGACCCAAAAATTACCTTCAGCCCATATTGGTAGTTACAAATCATACCTAATCTGCAATGCCAATGGTTAGCTCCAATATTTTAAACTAAATTTAGAGCATAAAAGCACTGACGTTTTGTATACTAAGCTAAAAGTTCAGGTTTAGAACATGAATTTGAGACGAACAGATATTTTCGGCCAATATCGCCTATATACTGTATATATTTAAAACTTTAGAAGCTTATGGTGAGTTTTTGGACACAATATAGTTCTGAACCTACTTACATAGATGGCATGTTATAGATGTCAAAAATACTAATATATCAAAAAACATTTTTTTGCCTAAAAAGTATGTTTTGGCTAAAATGACCCCAAAAACCCACTTTGGCCTACATTGACGATTGACATATGCCTAATCTGACAGTAGACATAATAAGCTTTCCACTGATGTATGATGTAGGTGTTTGTAGGGTGGGGACTATTAAATCAACTAAATTGTTGATGCTGCTAATCGCCTATATAGCCGGTCTCATCATGCTGTACACATTTTCATGGATAGGATACTAGACCAATTTTTTTCTGCTGAACAACGCTCTGAATGCCGATTTTGATAAATGTGCCCAGGGATTCCACTACCAAAAGGGGTCTTTTTTACAAAAAGTGGTTAGAGATATCTATTTAGGGATTTAAAATCTAATTGTACATGTTAGGGCATAAAAAATATCTAAAACACGAAAAAAGGAAAAAAAAAGAGCCTAAAGGACCATGACTCCATCAGGGCCGAGACCAGAACCAAAAAGGGTCATTGTTACCAAAATGTAAGGAAATCTTTCAGTAATTTTAAAGGTCTCCAAAATGATACACATTTTTAGGCATGAAAAATGCAATTAGACCAAAAGAATTACACTGAAAAAAGGCACCCAAAAGTCTGGTTCTGGGGGTACCACTACAATATATGGGGGTATTTACGAAAGTCCAAAGTACCAGAGTGGAATTACAACGGGTTAAAGATACTTTCTATCCCTCCTAAAGAAATATTCCTATTTTAGTGATTCAGGGTTTGTTTCAATGGTACATTTTTCGGAGACCGTTATAAAAAGGGACAACTAGAAAAATTAGTGAAAAACACCATGAGTATACTCGCGAAGTGTTTTTTTTGGGGGGCGCGGGCAATACCAAAAAAGGTTATTGCATATCATGAAATTCCTATAGGATTAAGGCTGGATCCTCCCCGGCAGTCCCCTCCACCCTATTGCTGCAAGTGGCTTTACTTGACTCTCTTCCCTCTCTCCGTGAGAGGGGGATGACACCAAACATATGATTACTACTACATCCCACGACCTTACTATTGCGCCAACAATCCTATCTAAGATCGCAAGCACTAGAAACTTCTATACCACTGAAACTTTTAGGTCACCGAATGCCCACGACTCCAGATTGCGCAATTCACGTCGGGCGCCCAAACCTAGGGGATCGTCCTTGAAAATTATACGTTTACTGTCACCCAAAGGCCTGACCCTTTCTGAGGGGTGGCTTACGAACTTGAGTGGTAGTGCGTCAGGCAGGTTCTTACTGGGAGGATGTATTATGCTTGTGTAGTACCCCACTCTCACGGAGAGAGGGAAAATACATCTACACATACTCAACCTACCTCCCATGACCTGACTATTGCACAGATCGACACTGGATAGTCTAGGCGGAGGATGAAATCGCAGGGAAATAGCATCGATAATGCTCAATGATCCCAACTCTCCTGTCTGAACCCTGGGAACAAGACGCAACTCACAATTTGACTCACCTTAGTTTGGTGAAACAGATAAGATATAATAAATTTGCTGCATGGCCTAAATCTTCTATTGATATGTGCATGTCAGTAACAGGTAGTTTCACACTCTAGACACAAATTTAACCTCGTCTACCTGAACAGAAGCCATTTTTTTGTAACAAAAAACACCCTCCCTAGGAGGGGGGGAGCTGGTTAACACTGCCCTGTGATTTTCGTTATTGAACACCCTATGCCTGTAAAATTTGGTACCAAGGATAACTTAGAGTTTCTTCTTTCCATTGGTACCAAAATACGTACCAACATTCCCCATTGAGTTGACGTCACGTGGCGTCGATATGTTTGAGGAAAGGTACGAAAATACTGAATTACAGGTTATTGGAAAATTGATATGTGTTGACAATTTTAAGCAACTAGAAACCTTCCACATCTTTCTACCTCTAAATGCGTTCATTTATACTAAAAACATGATCAGTTCCCATCAATGTTACCTAGAAGGTGCAAAAACCGCACACAACAAAATCTGGACCATTTCCATAACCTTTTGTTGAAAAGTTTTTCACCATGTGTGTCTCTATGGAAATTGGCAGTTTTGCTGACATGCAATCTTTAACGTGATACTAGGTATGCAATGCTATGCATTTTGGTAGTACTTGTATAATGGTGTTGGTGCCGTGTATCAATGTCGTGAAATGAGGAGGACCATAGCCTATCTATTGGTACCAAATTAAGTGTCTGTGATTTTCCTGTGTTGGCATTTAGGCATTTAGGGGGGGAGTACGTCCTTCGAAGGGCTGTGGTTGCCACACCCCCCATCCATCACTTTGGGATCACCCTGTATATTACCTATACCCCAGTTGAATGTTTGTTTTTGATGAAAAGGAACATGTCAAGTTGCAATTGGATTAAATATTGTCACCAAAAAGGTTTTTTGCAAGTCCGGGAGGGAAAAAACCTGTAGACGAGGGTTCAAATAAGAAAAAATAGAAATCCATACCCTCGCTCTGCAAGGTTACTTTGCCAACTTTGATCAAAACTAACTTAAAACCAAAAATGAAGTATTTAGCAACCTCTATATGACATAAAAGGGGCTAAATGTGCTAACAAAAATGGACCTTGAGTAACAAAGCAATGGCCAGTCACATCTAAGAAAACAAAAAATGTACCAAAAAGCCACACCATGCCTGGCATTCACCCATACAAAAGCCTTACCATGTGGTCGCCATATGGTAGACAAATTTTCTTACTTATAATTAGTTTTGCTATCACCTGCCTATGAACTTTGGTACTAAGAATTTTAACCATACTAAATGAATCAAAACGAGCCTGGTCTACATTAATGTGTCTAATCACTCTACAGTGATCGTTTCTATTCCTTTTAAACAGTCTTAATTTAACACTTTTATCGGGTAAAAATGCTTGGTTTTAAATTTTTACACATAACTTGTTCTTGTGTATTTTCTTTTAGTTTCTAACTTATTGAAAAAAAATGCAATTAGAAACAGAATTAAGGTCCACAGTGTGCACATAATGACATGCACATGTCGAAAAGGGACACCTTGCCTACAGACTTCTTTGTGTACGCTGGCCATATCCAGGGAAAGATCAATAAATATTCAAGATTTCATCTGTCTAGGAAAAAATGTGAACAAGGCTTACTCTGACTATCCAATGTTCCGAGTGCAAACATCCATGAAAACTTGTTATTTTCTTAATTTAAAAGTTGCGGACAATTGATATCATGACAATTATAAAAGCAAGTTTTTTATTAAGGAGTTGGCCAGCAGGCATGACCATCAATCATTTTTTCAGTTTAAAAAACTGAATTCATTTTTTTTTTTTTTGGCCCGAATTTAGGCGTTTTGATTTATCACCACCCCTATTTGGGTTATTCTGCTGGGATTTCACTTCACTTGTTTTTTTGTTTTTCAGTTTTTTTTTGTTTTCCGCTTTCAGTTTTTTTTTCTGAAAGTTAATTCTCATGCCTGAGTTTGGTGCGATAAAATGTGTAGCTTTCAACATTGTAACTTTTGTTGCTATCAGCAGAAAAAAACACACTTTAAATATTTTTCATAACCAGCTGATTTCATATATTATATCATAAAGACTCACAACGGCACTTTCAAATATATACTACAACTGATTGAAGTATTTAAGCTGAGAAGCTTATTTCAAGAATGCTTATTTTCAGATCATCGAATATAGAGGGGCCATTGAGGTTTTCACACCGAAGCTTACTGTCAAGCATGTTATCTTCGGAAGACACAGCCATTGGTGTACATAGACAAGTTCACCCCCTTTTATCATTATTTGACAGAAAAAAAAATTAAGTTGCAACATGCAATTGATATGTCTGATATGAAGCAATTGTATAACAATTTGCTAGAAACTTTAGAAATTGAAGTAAAAAATGTCCCCATGGTTTAAAAATGCAGCTAACTAAGGAATTGATTGAAATTCAGCTGCAAAATCCAATATGGCAGCTATGAAGTGTGATGTATCTAGTGTTAACAAAATTCAGAACATGACCTAAGTTGAAACCATGCAATTAACATGTCGTATATGAATATAATTGTATGAACATTACTTATAGACTTAAAAATTAGACAAATTGTCCCTCCTTGGTTTAAAAAAGTAGTAAATATCTAAATTATTGTATTTCAGTTAAAAAATTCCAATCTTGGGTTATGAACAAATGTCTGTGCCTAACCCTGTGAAGATACACATTGATTGATTCCAAGAAGCTATCTCCGAAGCTATGCCACTTAAGTGTGTGTTCCATTCCTCTTGGCCCCGCTTTACCCCCGAAGTAGTGTCGATTTTTGGTATCAATTGCTCAGAGAAGGCTGTATTTTCTCTCATTTAATCCTGAAATTTTAGCTCAAATACATTACATCCCCAGATATAAACAAAAGCCACCATTGTAATGGTTAAAACCATCAATATTACATAGGTATTGAATAGCTAGGGCTTTGCAATATACATTATTGCTTCTAAACCACCAAAAACAAGTTTGGGTTGCCAAGGGACTTGGGGCGTATGTGCCAAGTGTCCGCTCTTGTATCAATAAGCAACACAACAGTATAAATTGGAACAAGCACTTATATTTTTTGCATAAAGTGAATTTAGGTTATCTTCCAGAAGATACACCTTAAAATAGCTCACACAAGAGGTGATTTGCATGATTATGACCATGCTACCTTAACATTGATATTCAAGAATGCTATCTTCAGAAGATAGGGCACTGGGTTTGACTGGTTAGTGACTTCTTGCTGAAGTTTCCATAATTCACATAGTATTTTTGTAACGGTGCTGACTTACTAATTGAAAAAAAATGGGTTCCCGACTTTCTTTTCTTTTTTTAGATATGGCCAAACCAAAGCGTATGTTGTCGCTTATATCACCATATGCAATCTATGGGATAAAGAAAAACTTGATGTTTAGACTTAGATCACAAAAATAAAAACTACTAGATAGAATTTTAACTTTTCTAATTTATTGAGTCCCGAATGTTTTCATCATAATTTTGAAATAAAAAAATAATAGTGACTGACTTTACTTTTTCCATTAAATGCCCTAAAACAACTCAATTGAGTTTTTTTAATGGAAGAGTGGGGGCCCACTGGTTGTTAGGGTAATTTTTGCCTTCACACCCCAGCAGGGTCACTTACTGGATTTAATTGTAAAAGCTATTGATTAAAATTGGAATTCCGCTCTCCCCGTGGTTCATATGGACTTGAGCACACGTAACCATGAGATTAGCCAGTCGGTTTTTTTTTGGCGGGGACATAAAGGCTGGTCGGATCCATGACATGGAGAATCATGCCTGTATATGTTAATGCAGCAGTTTCGATAGAGTTAGAGTGAAAAAACCATGGACCGTACTTTAATTCGCCCCTGGATCCCTGGGCATCATGGAAAGCAGGGTCTGAACACTGAATGATCTACCCAGGCTAACTTATAAGACAAAAACAAAACAAAAAAATAAAAAATTTAGGGCCCTCGTTGGGCCGCCGCGCAAAGAGTTCGTTGCAGACATTTGGTAGTAGCAAGCAGGCATTGCATGCATAAAGATGTGCGCTTTGAACGCGGCGGGGTGGTCTAGAGGATATGCGATTGAGTAATTTCGCACCTCAACCTCAAAAATGCCAATTCTTTCTTTTGCTGCCTGCCGTGGGTGCTAGATTTTAAAGCTCAACGCTCAAAACAACTGCGTGTCAACAGATCACATGTCACAACCCCTAATTAACACCAAAAGCTGATTTTAAGATGCTATCTTCAGAAGTTCGCACTGTAAAAAAAAACTTACATCAGCTGATGTGAGGTGTTATGCTCATTTCAAAATAAGCACAATTGATTTTTAAAAAATTAAACTATGGTGGAGGACCTAATTTTTAGTTACATTACGGCAGGCGACACAAGTGTTGAAAAGTTGAAATGGTATGCTATCACGAAGAAGTCAATAGCTGGCTTGCCTGTTTCTCAAAATCGTACACCAGTCTGTGTTAGTCGAGGGCGTCTTACTGACAAGTCGCGTTTCTGTCCGGTGTCCCTCAGTTGATTCAGTGCTAGGAATTGCTGGTTTATACTATATCAAATGATATCGCAGAGAAGCTGTCGTCTACAACCCGCCTCTTTGCAGATGGTACTATGATTTACATGGCGTACGCAACCAAGAGGACGCCACAGCTACCCAGGAGGATTTAAACAATCAGTTTGTCGAATGGGAAAGCAAATGGATGATGAAATTCCACCCTGAAAAAGGAAGAATTACCATCTCAAGGAAGAAAAACCCAGTCTTCTACAACTAATCATGCATTTGGGGGCACCATCTAAAAACGTTTGCTCTAGCATCAATATCTTGGATTTACCATCTCTGATGACCTACGATGGGGCACAGTTGTTGCCAAAGCAAAGAGCACCCTTGGCTTTCTACGACGAAACAGTAAAATCAGGGAATAAGCGAAACATCAAATCCCATGCCTACAAAGCCCTCATTTGTCCGGATTTAGAGATAGCAGCTCAGTTTGGACCCATACACCAAACAAATGGTCCAACGACAAGCCGGCTTGCTCACTCTTCATAAAGTAAAGTGCACCAGACAGTGTAACTGCCATGCTCAAGACACCCAACTGGCCCACCTTGGAACTACGACCGGTCAGCAGTCAAGACTCGCCATGATTTACAAGATCCACATGACCATGTTGCGATTGATCACCCCCTCTTTTCGTATCATCCAAAAATTACACCACACAAACACGCTGCGAAAATTCACTTGCACCATGTCCCTTTTACTCGTGCTGAATACCACCAATTGAGTTTCTTCCCACGTATATACTTACCGTCAGTGAAATAATCTGCCTGAGAATATAGTTCATGCACCCAACACAGAAGCCTTCAAGAAAGCCCTTTCCGTTAGAATTTAATTGCCAGATGCCCACACACACTTCGGACAAGTGCTTCAAATAGGAAGTTGCGCTTTGTATAAGAACTGGAAGAAGAAAGAAAAAGAAGTGGGTCCGAGGAAACGAGGAATTTGTTTGTCAGTTTTTCAAGTACACATAAATGGCCAGATTTAAAGAGATGCCATTTTTCATGGAAGACCATGAATTCAGGGTTTTTGTTTGTTCAAATGTGTGTATTTTCGTTTATTTAAGCCTATTGGATCTCTTAGAAAAGATTTGATTATGACAAGTGCTGGTTGGCATCTATATGTCGGGTCCAATGAAAAGTGTCAACTGCAAGTCCAGACCCATCACTCAATATTAATTGTTAAACTTTAGTTTTTGTGTTCCACTGATGTGGCTTGATGAGATGTTTCAGGCTATATAACACAGCACTCTTCTACAATTTCCTACGTAATGCTGCGCTACCGAACTCTCTGCACATGTTGCTAGAAATTGATTGGCTACTAAAGAATCTGTTCCGACTGTATTAGCGCCCATGCCTTGATTGGAATTTTGGGATAGCAACAAACTCATGCTTAACACTGAAAACAACAGAGGTTTTACTGTGGGTACTGCTTCTAGCCTGAAAAAGTGACAGTGATACCATCCAGATTTTTGATTCGGACATATCTTTTCAGAGCTCAGTTAAATATCTTGGTGTCAGGTTAGACAAAAACATTATCCATGGCTGGACCACATTAGCGAGGTCTGCCGTTCTTTATTCTTAGCGTTGAGACTGCATTGGCCTATTCGTCAATACTTGCCGACAACGCAATCTCTTGGCATTGTCAATTCCGTTTTACATCTAGTTTGACTTTTGCAATCAACTTTGGCTGGTACAACTCAGATCAACTTGTTCGACTTTAAAAGACTTCAGAATTCCGCTGCGTCTCATAACTAGAAAGCACCAAAATATGATCATATAACACCCATTCTCCAGGAGCTTCACTGCTCCCCATCATTATCGCCATTAAATTTAACTGTGTGTTTGAGGCTTTTCGCTATTTTGAAGGGACCCTTGGCCATTTTATCTTCTTTCTGTCCTGTGCACTTACCACCCGTCCCGATCACTCGTTCCTATCGCAAAAAACTCATCAAAAACTCTCGTGTTGCCTCTAAACATCTGTGGGGAGTGTTTAACCGTGTTATGTAATCAATTTAATGTAATGTAATAACCGAAGCGGTAATGTATGTTTTGTAATTTGACGTGTTAGTAATAAAACGTGTATGTAATGTAATAAAAATTGCGCTAATGTATAAAGCAACGTTGACGCGTAAAAAAAAGGTAATAAAAATTTTCGTGTAATGTAATAAAAAAATGGACGCGTAATGCGATAAAAATTAACGCGGTAGGTAATAAACATGACAATATACTGCGAAATTTCACATTAATTTGTAAAGGAATTAAAATTTCTATTCACCCACCAGGTTTGTTGGGTTGTACTCACGTGCGCACGAACACACCCTGATCAGGCCTTTCTGGATAACTTTATTCCACCGGACACCGGTAGAGTACTCTGGTTTTGAGTGAACTATTTACACTTTTGTTTAATGTCTTGTGCACTCCCGTTGGTGTATGGGGTGGGAGTGGGGTCATGTGTACCCTTCGACCCCCTCTGAAACCTTTTGCAGGTGGATTGTTTTTTTCAAAACTCGGTCCTGGGGGGTATCATCAACCCAACCATACAACATCACTGGAAAAATAATTTGTGAGTGTAAGCCGATTCAAAATGGCCGTCCAAAAACGGACGCCATTATATAACATCGCACAAATTTCCCCCCGCCAAAAATGGAAAAATGGCTTCATAAGAAGGACACATAAATACCTTTACATTGCCTGAATACAATTTTAAAACATTTAGGGGCAAAATAATTGTGAATAGTGACACTAGTGCTTATTTATGCTAATTAACATAAAAAACGCCATGGCCGATATTTTTTTCAACCAAAATATATGCGCAACTGATATTTAGGATGGCATTGCATAAAATTTGGTCAACAATTTTAGCCACGAAAACCTAAATTGCCAGGTCCACATGGACCCCTCTCACTTTACTTATACACTTTGCCGCCTTGCTAAAACCCCTTTTCTGGTACCATATTATATTGTCATTGGCTTTTTAAACGCTCCTTTATCATGCAAAACACTAACAACATCCACGGTATATTAGTAAGTACAGATTGCCGGGACAGGATGACTCCACAAAGTGATGATAAGGGGGATTGCACCCCTTTCGGGAGAGAAGTATCAACATGCTAGTACGATACAGGAATATCACCTGCACTGATTTTGGTACCAATGGATAGCTATGGTCCTCCTTTTTCGAAAATTAATACCAACCATGCCTAACATTACGTCAAATGACATAGTTCCCGCATAAGTTCGTGTCACCATCTACTGCCAATTTTCCATAGACACACAGTGTATGGGGAAAATTTAATTTGTCACCCACAAAGTTAGATATCCGATTTTCATACAGGTTGTTTTTTTGTCTGAAACTTGATATAAATGATATTGTTATATACTCAGATTGTTTAAGTGCATACACAATGTTTTTGAGTCAGTAAATGCGAATATCAATGTTCCACACCATATCCAGTATGTTCATACTCTCCTCACCTCGTGCCATCATAGTGACATCATATTATGGATGTTGGTACTTATTTTGATACGAATATAGAAAAAACACTCTACGCTATCCTGTGGTGCTTAATTTTAATAGGACTCTATGTTTTTTCAGTAAAGAAGATCAACAGAGACCCCCCTCTCTTTCAGGTAGACCTAGGGTAACAGGCACAGTATTGAATACAATCACGTGGCTGGCATGATATCGTGTGTTTCCGTCTTTGGTGTTCCGTCTGACTGACCATTATTGGTCTGGATTATTCGCCACATTTCTTGGCTTCGCATCGCCTCCTACTTGGTGTAGGTATAATAGATTGCTCGTTTAAAGAAACCACTTAGTAATTTTCCCCGCGCGACGTCCAAGGGTGGGGAGAGAGGTATGAAATAGTGGGTCTTCTTCCTGGCATAGTGTCTTAATAAACACTCAGGTGTATTTGTCCTAACACCTAAGTGCCTGTGGGTTTTATACTACCCAGAATTTCTCACTCGTTTGCAAAGATTTTTTGGAACAATTTTTTGTATACTCGATTTCATCTGATATTGACCCCGTACTCCTTGCGGAGGTGAAAATCAATGAGGCGGCAGGACTTCTGTTAATCACATGTTATTGTGAGGAATGTTAGGCCTGACAAATACTATCGAGTGTCCTCCAAGATAATTCGGCGTGGCACGTGCATTTGGATTCTTTCATTTTCCTCTCCGACTTATTGAATAGGTTCCAAAACGCCAGGGGGAACGGAAAGTATCAAGTGAATAAACTATAATGCCTAACTTACTTAATGGGGATGAATTTAGTATCCTGCTACCACTTAAAATTCGGAACCTTAACAGGCGGTTTATTCGCGTTAACGTTGCCGAATTTCGTAGCCTGTGGCAGAAGAAATACTAAATTCTTTCCTACTAGCGCGACTTTCATAAACCTTATTAAAATTAGATAATTAGTTGGGGGCCCCTACCTCCCCGGCAACAATGGGAGTGTGTTTTTAAATATATAAATTAACAAACCATGCTGCCAGAAATATGTTTCTGCTTATGTACAGTAATATGCCATGATAAATAAAACTGATATAATCAGAAAAAAAAAATAATTAACCCTTATGTGTGTGAAAAGAAGCAAATTCTTCATTGACAACTGTACGCCTTTACTATATAAACCTATGGCAAGCACATGTCATAGCTACTGCCCCCACAAAAGGAAATGGACATAGGAGTTACAAAAAGCGTATAATAATAGTAATATTGCGTTACTGGTATTCATTCATATATCATGCAACACGACCCTTAAAAAACACAGCTTTTAGACTAGGAACAAGCAGCAACTCGACATGACAAAGAGGACCTTCAGCCTGACAAATGATATAGCGGACCTTTGTCATTGGGTGGGGGGTGCGTCGCAACCCCCGGCTACGGCCCTGATTGTAGTAAAAAGTACTAGTATAGGTTTTCAAGTTCGATTTCACACAATGTTCATCCCAATTCAGCAATTGTTTATTTTAAATTAGTCCCCCAAAATCGCAACTGCACATTTGCCAAACTCGATTTTGTCTTTCGTCAAACAACTTCAAACCTGGTGCACTCTAATAGTCAATGGTCGCCACACGGTTCGTCGGGTTCATTCAAATGCGTTGGGTCATACCCAATTTTGTTGAACCTGGCCAACGATTTCGCATGGTCAGCGGATTCCTAATAACAAATATCATTCGAATTCGTCGTATAGGCCTATATTGGGCGGGTATCATGCATGGTTAAGGCTTAACATATGAAATGGCTCTTAAGAGGATAGGAAGTGACGTTTTATGACGCCAATGGTTAGTGAGGTTCACTCAAGAGAGGAGGGTTGCTACTATAAATACATGGATTTTAAAATTAAATTCTAAAGTTTGTGGTAGATGGTTGTTTGACTTAAAGGAGAAATCGAGTTGGCAAAATGTACAGTTCGATTTGAGGGGGGACAATTTGAACTAAACCCAATTGTGAATTCGGAGGAACATTGTGCGAAATCGAAGGGACAACCCTATATGATATTTTATTACATTGCGAGGCAATTTTTATTACATACCTGCTTTTTTACACACACGGCAAGATTTATCATTACGCGTCACTTTTTTTATGCGAAATAGATTGTGTTTTTGTTATTTTCGTTTGTTAATGTAATCGTTAATATCGACGCGGCGTAATGTAATAAATTCTTGCCGCCACGTAATTGGAAATTAATATCGACTCGTTTAATGTAATAAATTTTGCGTGTAATATAATTTCAACACGGGACAATGTAATGAAAATTGCCGCCATATGTGATAATAGTTTATTCATTAAGCGGCCAATTTTTATGACAATACTGTTTTATTGCACAAACACAGCCAAAATTTATTACATTACGCGTCACTTTGTTTACATTTACGCGTCCTTAGTTACGTTGAAACAATTGTGTTATGGTATTTTGTGTTGTAATGAATAATCGAAGTGTAATGTAATAATTTAGCATGTAATGGAATAAAACGGGTAATGTAATAAAATTGCCGCGTAAGTAATAATATTTTATTATATTACGCGCAATTTTATCCGAAAATTAAACAGGACTCGCTATAGTCCGAAAATTCAAATAGGTCCTCGATTCCGAAAATTATAGTAGGTCCGCTTTGCAGCAGACATTTTGCCACATTGGTACAGTGGGCCTTTCCATATGCGGGACTAGTTGGACACTTGTTGTACTCGGAATAGCCGACTTTGTTGCATATTCGGAATAGCCAAACCCAGTGGCGTAAACAGAACTTTAGCAAATGGGGGGGGGTGCAGAGGGTGCCTGGCATTTTTCTGAGGGGTGAATTGGGGTCTTCTCCATCGACAATGTACAACGGTCAGTTCAATGGGGGACTGGCGGGGGGGCTCAGTTCTGAGCAGGGGGGTCGCGGCACCCTGGTTATCTTCCCTATTTGAGCAAATTTCCACTGCATCCCCCCACTCCACCGGTTGTACGTCATGCTAACCCTAACCATAAAATCAGGGGTACATATGGGCGCCACACCTTCCCCAACCTTGCGACCAAGGAAAACAAAGCTGGACAAGTTGATATTTATAAGATAGGTTAAGGCATCGTGCGATATGTTTCTGAACCGTAGCTAAGCCAAGGCAAAGACTGGGGGAAAGACACTAAGCATTTTTTAGCGCAATGCGATGCGGGCTAGTTATGTTTACCCGTTGTCCCTTTCCCAATTCCCAAACCAGGGTTGGGGACGATGGGGGGGTGGGTTCACCAGACCACGCCAGCCCATAGTTTACCATCTAAAAATCTAGGTTTGATAAGGATGAAGGCACCCCGACGGACTCAGGGTGGTGATTCCTTTAGTAACCAAAAATGGACTAAGTTACCCAGAGCCGAAGACATCCACCAAGGTTAAGGTCAAGAATAAATTGGAATCAATACTGACGGACATACAAACGGACAACCGACTGACGCACACACATGCGCGTGCGCAAAACCGACGGACACACACACACCCACACACACATACACAACCACACGAACAGACCCCCTCTCTCTCATCCACACACACACACAAAGTGCAAACATCTCAGGAGTCATTAGGCCTGCTAAGTCAAACTAATACATATAAAAATGCCATGTTATTACATAACGCGTTAATTTTAGTACATACCTCAATTTTTTTTATTACATGACACTAAATTTGTATTACCATTACGCGTCATTTTTTTTTTTTTTTTTTTTTTTTTTTTTATTACATTACGCGTCAATGTTTTATTACTTCGCGTTTTTATTAACATACTGTCAAAATTATTACATTCGGTCGGTTTATTACATTACACGAAATTATTACATAACACGGGGTAACGGAGCGATCCTTTCCGTTTTCTGCCCCATCAGCCCTGGAACACGCCTTCCTACCAAACTTCGTAACTTATCCTCCCTTAATCAGTTCAAGAGCCAGTTAAAGACTCAATTTTTCCATCAGGCATTCCCAAATGCATAGTGTTTTTGTGAGTCTTTCTGTTTTTTGTGTCTTTTTGGGCGCACTGAATCTTTGAGGATTCGCGTTATAAAACTCTAGTATTTTATTAATTACAAAAATGTGATAACAGTCGGAAACCAAACTGTCATTTAGTCATATTTTAAACATTGAATTTTGCTCACATCTTCACTATTAGTATGAAGGAGTCATATTCTTGATTTAGCATAGATTTTCATCTATAAATATATGTCTTGGCATCTAGTAGATGTTTTAGTAGGAAAGATAGGAGTGCTAAAACTCGTCTTTCATGTCTTTTCCAATTCTTTTGAATCTTGCAGGTATGCAATGACATTTTTTATGACACTTCCATATGAAAGTTAATGGCTTTGACAACTACTGAAGACCTGTTGTTTTGGGGCATTGTTGGCTTTTGGCATCATTTCGTCGGCCGTGCAACATACTGACGTTTTTGCCAAAAAGGCAATGTCAAGGAACAACGGCTTTGAAGATTTCGATTTTTTTAATTTGCTGCATACTGTTAAACAACATGTATCAATTACAACCTAGTACCCTATGGCAAAATGGCCGAAATTATTTAATTGAACAATTTTCCATTTATTTAGATACGAAAACAAGTTAAATAAAAATGTCACTACTTCGCAAACGATCAAATAGCATATTCAACGTGTAAATAACCAATATGTTGTTAATTGTCAGGTGTAGGTTTCCTTTGAGGGCCGCTACTGGGTATCCTGGTAACAGTACTACCTGTCCCCAGGCTGAGTTTGTCGGCGGCTTAAACCGTCACCCCCATCGTATTTCTGATGAGGAGGTAGCCTGGTTACCCTGGATAATGAAAAAGAAGACTTACCTACAAGGGCGTCAGCCTCTGGAGAGCCTAATGGCGGCCATCCAGCACATGCTGCCTTGCATGGTGGGCGTGGTTGCCCAAAGGCTAGGCCCACCTTAACTGTGGATTGACGCGTCAGGAAGGGCATCCCGGTCATTATCTTTTTGCTCCAAATAAAACTCACACAGCACGTTAAATTGGCCGGTGTGGGGTGTATCCGGCCAACCCTCGTTAACGGGAAAACCGATTTACAAACTTTTGGTATAACTCACATAACTTGTTATACCGACACGTTCGCACAATACGGCACTATGAAGCGGAATCTAAAAATATGTTGCACAAAATAACGTCACTATTTGAAACAACATTTACTTCAATGAGATGTGCATGCTATGGGCCTGCATAGAATAGATTTTTTTGACATACATTGTTTATTAATGGTGACAATTTACGTTGTGCAAATTTTGTTATAATTAGTTCTAAATTTTATAATTAAAGACACTATCAGTGTATTTGAAAATTTTGAAATTTGCAGGAATACTGCCGTGAAGGATAAGTCTGTAGAATTCTCATAATTAAGTTACCTTTTCCAGCTGTAGAATTGACAGAACAGGAGAACGGCAGTGTTCCAAAATACGATTCTCCATTCATTACGTGTTGTAGTAAGTTTCCTTTTGGACAGTAATGCTAAAAATCTCTGATTCTGTCCTTATTAGGTGCTTCGGTCTTATCATTGCAGGGTATGTATAGACATGTACTTGTTTACATACCTGTAAAAAATCTGATTTTTTGATGATTTTTTTGATTGCTGATTTCAAATCATGATAGTGTCTTTAACACTTGAAGTTTGAATTTGGTGATTTGTAGAGTCGTACAAAACAAACATATATAAGCCAAATTTATCAAAAATTTTTGAATACATCACTATGCGACACGGCCGACGATATGTGGTTAGTCTGCAAAAAGTTGCTCTGTCTGTTGTTCACAATGTACAGGTGACCCAATAAAACTTACCCAAAATGATTTTTCCCAGTGTTTTTGAATTTTGATCTGTGGACTTTATTTTATCATAAAAAGGGTACTGAGCAATCGTTGCCTGAAAAAATTGTTCCTTTTTGGTCGAGTGGTTCTCAGATTTGTCCCTCGAACAATAAGTAGGCAAAACAGACTTGTCCACGGAGCATCATTTGTTGTTAGACATGGAAGTCCCCAATTCCCCAATTAGCAGAGCCTGTCCCTATCCCCTTGCCCTGACAAGACTGGTATTTAGCACAAACTGCAGCTAGGATTTAAGATTTGATAAAGCCCTTGTTTGGCCCAAAACAGTTTATGTGTACTTATCATTCCATCATGAAAACCCAGACATAGTTTCACAACAAAGTGTACGAATCACACATAACTAAATACCTCCCCATAGACTTTGTGTACAAAATGACCTCTCACCAAACGTCGATTTCTGGGCTATAAACGACGGTTATTGTCAAAATGAATTTTTTTGGAAGATTAGCACCATATCTCTTCACAAAAATGAAAAAAGTCATATATTAAGGCTTATTTTTTTAGCTACAGACATCGAAAAATTTTCATGTTTTCAAAACGTTCACGACTAGTTGAGTGTTCCTAAAACTAAAATTGTACAGTTTTCCCCCCAACCCTCAGAAATTATACCCAAATGGCACAGACAAAATCTTTTCCCACCCAATGGTTTGTTACTAGCCACACATTATGATTAAGTTCAAGTTTCTTAAAGACACAACTCATCACATTTGTGACTCGTTCATGTCGGCAAGGGCCATATTCGGACGCCAACACTGCTCGGCACTGACGTTGTCTGCTACACCTGTTTATTTTAGTGGTGTGATTCCGTACATGTTGTTTTGTGGAAAAATGAGTTGCAATAAGTTTTCGAAAAGTGCTTTGAAAAGTATTAATTTTTGGAACATCGGAAATTTCACATTCCAGTGGAAAATTGTACAGTGCCTTCCTTGCTTTCACCTCTAGCAACCAACAAAAAATTTTAGAAGGGCTATGCTATTCTTTATCAACATTTTGTATGTAAATGTCAATTGCAGCACTTGAATCCAGTGACACCAATGTTCATTAGCAAGGAAGTTGCATTTGAGTTTTCTCACAAGTTGTCAAAGGTCACATGGTCAGTAAAGGTCAATATGTGTTCAACCGTTAGTGTTATCCAGTGGTTCTTTTGAGCAAATTTGTTGGCATGTCTAAATTTTATCAAAGGATCAAGGGTTTCACATAGGGGTAATGAAAGGTCAATATGGTACACTTGTATAATCTTGGGCCCAGTGGTTCCTTTTGAGGCCCGGTTAGAGCAGACAGGGTGAGGTCAGAAAAAAGTACAACCAGTGAGGATTTTTTCTGAAAGAAGAAACATTAACAAAATTACCAAATTCAAGAGGACATGAGGAGATTTCCAAAGAAGAAGCGCCCCATTTTTTCGACCTGGGTTTTTGCATATTTGGATATGCTTTCCATGTATTTGATAACACCTGAAGTGAATAAGCCGAAATATGCCCTCTTTATGTAATAATATGATGATGTAGACTGTCTGTGTGCACGACAGAAAGTCAAAGCACAGTGTTCTACGGGGACAATTACGATAGTAGGAAGTTCCAAAACAAGGTTTGCTGTTTTCCTTTTGTACTTGTGTGTCCAATAAACCTTGGGACGTTCTGGTAGTGGGGTCCTCAATCGATCTCTGTGGTTTGAGAATTTGTATCCAAAAAAAATCTCCTCTGTCACGTCAAATTGATGTTAGATAGTCTGTTTAATCATCTTTCATAATATTTTAAATTTTTAAAAGCCATCAAGCCATTCAAAGGTTACAGTTATTTTTGTAAAGTATCCATTTCTACCCGAACAAATTGCACACTGACTGTACACTAGACTCATTACTACTATAATCTACTCATCGTGAGGGAATGATTAAAATAAATTAAATGGTTGATTCTTTGGCGCCGTATTCAAATGCAACGCATGACCTGTGTGAAATTGATAACGGTAGACTACTTAAGATTACATGACATTAACAGGATATATTTAAAAATGGAAAATTCCTGAAATTAACTCACCATAATAAACAAATTTTATATTTTTAAAATTTTACTACGTGAAATCAAGCAAGTTGAAAAATGCTGCAACATTGTTGTTTCAAGTCTAAATATTGATTTCATAAATATTATTTGATAATCTGGTTCATTTTTACAGTCCTTACCAGATATTTCCACTTTGGGGAGGGGCACCAAGGCGATATTTGTGAACAATTAATCTTTTGGGGCTGAAACAACGCTTTCGCAAGGGTGAACACGGTAATCTGTCAATACTATAAATTCATTACTTTTCCTGATATCTATTTGGGGCCATGAGGGGGCAAGATTTTGATTGCGCCCTCACCCCCACGACCCCCCCCACAGACTGTTACGTCACTGGTGTTCCCTGTATTTATTCCAATGTTAATTGAGGAGGAATTCTGCAAATACCAAAGCTGAATGTAATCAGATAACTCTTTGGGTTACTCAAGCAAGGAACTTGGTCGGTCTTTTAACAGTGGGTACTTTCACGTCTGCAGCTGTAACTTTTGAACGTGTAATTAATTTTAATGCCGTAAGTTTTATATGAGAGCTAACAACACAGGTCATGTTTACTACAAAAAGAAAATATATGAATCGCTCAGAGGGTTTTCCATGAAAAACGCTCAATTTGGTTGTCCTTTTTTTGACTCCCCCTGTAGTACCTTGCTTTGAAAGTAGTTTAACAAAATGGACAACACATAATACAATTTGACATCTGTGACATTGCCCTTTGGTTTGGACTGACATATCTGAATTTCATACCAAATGCAGTGTTAGCTAATATGGTCTTCCAAACTGCCGGAAAAAATGGTAAAAAGCCAAGATTTGTCTGGGACAGTGCAAAATAACCTAAGGCAATTGCTTTGGTACCCCTACCAGTTGCCTTGATGCCCTAGAAATTATCCTGTTGTTTTGTTATTCTTTAACATGTAATTGCCCGTCTAAATGATGTGCCCTTCTATTCAATAACTGCCCTTGAAATGGTGTTCCTTCCGAATCCTTATTTTGCACCCTGGTCTGGATATTGTGCCTGAGCCCCCTAAAGTCTTGAAAAAAAAATAATATTGTAAGCAAATTTTCAATTGGATTTGTTTTTTTTAACAAAAGTTTTTTTGTTTTTTTAAATGTGCTTGTTTCAATTTATACCTACACCTACGCACACACCCTCAACCACACCCAAACCAAATCTGGTACACCCCTCCCCTGGAGAACAGTCCAATTTGCTCCATTTTTTTGTTGTGTCGTCCATTTACCAACTTCCCTCTGTATAGCATTTGTTTGTAAGATTATTATAGCAGCTAGCAGCGGTAGCAGTGGGTTTGTGTGATTTCTGACAAAAGAATTTTTCTGATTATACTCCTACCCAAGAATTATGCCTAAAACAAATTCATTACCGTTAAATAACAGCACCCTAAAGATGAATTTGTCATTATGATTGAAGAGGGCATTTAAACCCAGCTAACATGAAACGTTTCTGAAACGTTTGCAATAGGTTCTACTTTGGTTCCGTCTTTGTGAAACGTTATAAAAAACGTTTTTAAAACGTTGACCTGCGCATTCGTATCACAAATTGGTTATTAAACTTCGTTGGTGGGAACGGTATTTCTACCTTTTAATAAGCACAAAAAATATGAATCTCGTTAAGAGCTCTAGCTTGCTGAACACGAATGGTGATACGAGCGTGTGACACCCTTGTCCAAATGTCTTGTAGAAAAATGTAAAGGAGAATGTAGCATGTTACAGAGGAACATCAATTGTATAGCCATTTGTATATCGAAGAGAAAACTTGGACGGAGTTGCTTGTGTTCTCCTAAAATAGCGTGTGGTATCAAGGCGAGATAAAACGGCCATTAGTCGGTAGAGGCACAAGACGTATTCTTTATGTAACAGTGAGAATAGTCAGACTGGAAATCCGTTAAAAACAATAGAGCAAAAATACAACAGAGGTCATGATGATGTCTTGACCGTTACTGGTTGCCCGTTTGTTAGTGGTTTGAACATTGACCCCCGGGCATTGACCTAAACTGTTACAGATGGAGGTCCGATTTCACTGATCGTGGTAGAAGAAAACAACAGGTGACGTCAACAGCATTGACATAATTGCGGGTATATGATGGATTCATATGAAATTCGAAAATAAATGAATTGATGTACTTGATAATAAACATGATAATACGATGGTGGTATTGGATACCATTTAGTAGATACGATGAGTGATGAGTATGAATGAGATGAAGCATAATTTTATCATTATTGGCCTATGCGATCAAATTATTAGTAATTATGTTATTTTATGTGTTGTTATTATTATTATTCATTGTTATTATTTTATGCTAAAAAAACACCATACACACCAGAATGCTTTTTCAATCTTCACTACATTGAAACGTCTGAGGAACGTTGCGGTCGCGTCAAGTTGGTTGTTAGCTGGTTCTAATGAAACGTTCTGCGAAGTCGTAGTTTCGTTATTATTAATATATTAGGGAAGAGGGATAGTTTTGTTAAAATACAGGTGGTTTACATAATTTTTCTACTTCGATACAATTCAAGAACGACCACCACGCTGTAAGCACATCCAATCTCGCCATTTTTAATACAAAGTCATTCAAATCATTATGTTAGGCTATCATATAGCATACGTGTTCCTTTGCCCCTTTCCCCTTCAACATTTCATTACTCGATGTTATAATACGAGCAAACACCAAAACTGCTTATTTTATGTAGTGTAGGCCTCATTGCACGCTATACATGAATGAGTATAAATAAAATGATTTTCGATATCGACATTTGTGGGAATGCACTCTGTTTAAAGAAAAATAAATATACAAACTCAAGGGACAAATAAATCTGCTCAAACGTAGCAGAGGCGGTGCGGAATTAATTTATGTTACCCCTAACCCTTATTACAAAGGTTACTGGCACACCGGGTAAACGTGTGCTATAGCAAAGTTACAGAAAACATTTTAACGTTCAAGGTTCTGGCAACCAGAGAAGTGCTGCTTATAGAACGTTATAGAAAACGTTTGTAGAAACATTTGAAAAGTTTCCAAAACGTTTCCTCAATTAGGCGTTGTTATCATGATGTAACTTGGTGGGAGGAAGAGGGCTGAAGAGTTGTCGACACGATTAGATTTGGCGTTTTGGGGCCAATTGAGTATGCAAATGACCTAATTAATACGCAAAAATTAGCGTCAGTGTTAGTTTGAATCAAAGGTACATCGGATTACTCAAAATTCCTGCGCGGAATGAAAGCCTATCGTGGGGGAAATCCATTTTGCAATGTGAAAGGATTTGTATAGTGCCGCTTAGGTATGAAAATGAGTAATTAAATATGAGTT
>JAMKCH010026254.1:0-19126 GCA_023653785.1 Ophioderma brevispina
GGCTCTTTGAGGCGAGCTGCAGAAGAGCATTTTAAAAGCTCCCAAATTCTGCCTGGAGACGAGCTTTTTACAAAGCATAGCTGCATAGCAGCATATCAATCATGACCGGCAACTGAGTTTGGACCAAGCAGTTAAAGCTCATGCATTTTTAATTCAGGTGTAGCAATAAGCATTGTTAATTACTGGCAATCACGTTAGTACAAGTTAATTTTGCATACTTAGACTTCACTCAAGATTTATAAAGTTAATGTCGTAGATGTTATCATTCCAGTGTAATCATTTTCAAAGATTATTCACCCCCCAGGAGAGGCGTGAACCTCGAACATGAGCTTTTTTTTTTTTCATTTTGAAATCTAGTCTAGACTAGGGAGAGTAAACTGGGTATGCACGCCAGTCAAACATATCATAAACAAATGTAGACCCTAAGTCGGCAACAGTCAGTCATATTTAGACAGAATTATCTTAAAACTAATTGGGAGCTAAGCTACACTTTTTCATTAATCATGGCGATTCACGATGCTTGATAACGATCCAGTCAACGTGTGCATTGTCATTAGTTTCTTAGCCAGTTGTAATCGGGGCACGCCTTTCACACCGGCACTTTCATTTTTAACATGTTTCGTGCATAGTTTACAAATCAATTTGACCACGAAGGTGTTACCGTCTATCGTTTTCTTTCTACTTCCATAATGTTTGTAAGACCCTCAACTTCTTTCGCCCGAGTCGCCATCGTATGCTATCAAAACCTCTGCTCATCAAACAAAACCCATACAATACGATTAACATTGCGAAGGCTTCAAATTTTACGACGTTACTTCATGCATTATTTACAACATATTCTGTGTTCATTATTTGTACACCGTACCATGCAGGTATTTCCATTGGAGTTCCATACATATTGTGGAGTTAATCCCGCAGGATTTTTGCTCTAGGCACGATTTTACTACCAGCCGTCAACAGCAACGTTCACACTATCTGAAATTTGCGTGTAACTGGTAAAGCACTAAAGTGTTCCGTGATCAATTTATCATTAAATATTGCCAAAGGAAGTATTTTGCTGGGTTGCTTCTGCTTCAAATACGAAGGTAGAAAACCCGCAGCCGGCTTTTAACAAGGTGCGCGATAACTCACTCGGACTCCAAGCAATTTTAGATACGCGACTCTGCGCGTCGATCAGCGCCTCAAAAGACCATGTCTTATATGGTACAAAATTAATTGCACTGAATTACATTCATTTTTGTGCAAGTTGTGTGGAGGGCGTGTGGCGCATTTACACATGAAAAATGTAATTTTCCTCCCCTTTTTTTCATCAAGGTTACAAACCTCAACAAATTTGAAATACATTTGAGCCACTATTAATATTCAATTGTGTCATCCCTCACCTCCTTATACACTAATAATGAGGTTCCCTGACCGTTGTCAAGAATTCACTCCCGTTTCTCTTATTTCATCATCCTCCCACCTCCATTTTAAAGTGTTTATGCTCAGAACAAATTTCCTTCCACTTTTCCACATTTGCTTATGTTTTTCTTGTGGCACAGCTACAGGGGTTGGCCAGACACGTTTGGGATTTCAGTTAGCCCCTCTACTGTCCTTGCTGCGGTAGGCATTAGTATGTACAGCCAAGGTTCTGTCACCTGGATGAAGAACATGTCTTGGACGAAGAACGTGTCTTGGCATATTAATTAGTCATTTTTGTCTCACTTCACTAGAATTGCTCGACTCTCCCTCTCTCTTTTCTTTATATGCTTGTGGTCAAGCAGCAATTTTAAGGAAAACAAATTAGATATTTGGCCCCTAAACAGTGGGTAACCCATCACAACAAACAGTGCAAGTCATTGGAAGAAACAATTCTGAGAGGTGTTGTACATAAATCACTGATTTTGCAAGAAAAGAATGTTTATATCATTGTTGTATGATGGCTAATATGCTTGAAAAATATCCTATTTCAAAATTAAAATATCAGTTTAAAGGGAGATTACCCAATCCAATTATATGTTTTCATATTATTGAATGAACTTGACACTTTTTGTATTGTATGATACCCTGTCTGTATTAGGTTTCATAATATTTCAATCTGTTTTGCTGTTGGGGCTATGTGATTTTATAACACCATATATAGGATACTGTGTAAATTAATATTGGCCAACCAAATTGGGACACATTTTCACCCATAACATCCACACCAATTTTATACTGTTTATTACCCCAAAGATTTTGCAGGTTAAATTAGAAAAATTGCAACTTTCATCAAACACCAAAATTTTGACCACTTCCAGTTAAATACAGGGTTCCGAGAATGAAGTTATCAGCAATTGGGTCATGGACAGCGATAGCCCTTTAAGGTTTAAAGTCTTATCAACCCAAGGGCTATGGTGTATTTTTCGGAACTAGAAGTGAAAAAAAAAAACATTTGTCTTTCCTTCCCTTCCCCAAAAGGTCACATTGTTTACCTGTTTGAGCAAGAGGTAACCACCACCTCCTTCTGGTTATATTTATATTACTAATTAATGATAGTCATGCAGTCCTGACACACAAAGCACAAATTTTTCTATATTAAGTGGACCTATAAACCAAGTGATATCGGCTTAAAACTACTGACAAACTGACATTGTGGTGATTAAACCTACTGGCAACAAACTAATCGTTCGTCTCGTTGCTGCAATTCCAAAAATCACAGTGGAAGATCCCTCTTTAACCAGCTGATAGTTTTCATCATCCAGGTTGATTAGGCTTGGAATTCCTCTTGGGGACTTGTAGACCTCAAAGTCATGCTATGATGTGGCTAATGGTTTGTGCTCTCCACAATCGCTTTGGGTGAAAGTTCAACAACTCCCTATCTGTGAAGGAAGTTCCTTTGTACGACCACGCCAGTTCTGGATTCTGTTGAGGTTGACCCATGCTTTCCTATCAATGTCACATCCTTTGGGCTTGGTAGATGGCTTTCCGCCAAACTGCTTTAGGTTCAAAGTAGAGGATGACCATTAATTGCTCATACCATCTGTCATTGATCCCGATGATTGCTAGGATAACGGTGACTGGCAGTGTCATGGATTGGGTAGCACAGTGATTCGTGGAATTCTCGGATCCTCAAAGGGTGTTGATGGAGGGATTAGGCTAACCAGGTTCATCCAGAAGGTCAGAATAGGCTGAAGGTTCCTCCAAGGTTTGCAGGATCTATGCCAGACAGGATTGGAAGATAGTCTACAGGCGTCGGCAAAAGGCAACCACTAACAAGTCGCATTGCATCATTCAAACGACATCAATCTTGCGTGAATGTACACTGTGACGCCATACTGGTGCAGCGTATTCAGCAGTGGAGTATGCAAGGCAACAGTTGATGTATGTAAGGTGTCAAAAGATGCACCCCCATCCAGTTCCTGCGGCCTTCGGAGAGGTTGACACGACACTGCGTCTTGGCAGCGAGTGCCTTGGTGTGTTGATTTAATGAGAGCTTGCTGTCCCATTGTGACGCCCAGGTACTTCGGTGTTGGGTCAATGTGACAGTTTTTTCTCCATCTAGAGTGATTTTAATTTCCTTTTTGCGCATTCGATTTTCAAGGTGGAAAACAGAGCCTACGAGTCTTGGGTTGCTGAGTTTCAAGTTCCATCGGTGGAAAGAATTGGCTTACATTGATTAGTCTTGCTTCTGCAACACTGTTCTAAGGACTCAAGGAGTCAGCAGCTATTCCAAGTGCCGTGTCGTCTAATGAACAAACTAATTAAGAATACAAAACAACATAAAATATCCCCATATTTTAAAAAACATTATATTCACACTTATTACAATACAGCTTCAATGGCAGACATTGGAGTTGCTTATTCCTTGCAGTGGAATTCAGCACCCATGCCTAAATGATGCATATGAAAAATGTTACGCTAAGACATTAAATCTGTGAAGACATAAGTCTTGTGAAAATAAGTAACCTTAAAGAATAATCACATTTTGTCAACGAAAAAGTGGTCATCTTGTTCATTACACTGTGTGTCAGGCATTACAGATGCACTGATGTCAACAAAGTCAAACCATTGCAATAATGACATATTATATTTCAATCCTTATGGTTATTTCTTGAAGGTACAAACCTGACAACTGGGAACCAATTTTGTATGCTTAAAATAGCTTTCAAAACCAAGCAGATTATATATGAGGGCAACTGCAACTACAGCAAATTGGTAAAATAACGATACAGCGTTCAATGAACGCATGTGTTGTCTGCCGTTGCGGTTTGTGAATGGGGCTAAAGGTCACAAGATGTCACCAAGGTCACATGAGGTCACCAACATGTGGGTCACAATCCAAGGTCCTTTGTATCTAAATACCATGAAAATGTGTGCACATCTGTGGAAATAGGGGACAATTATATTTTGGTT
The DNA here is from genome assembly GCA_023653785.1 of Ophioderma brevispina. Taxonomy (NCBI): domain Eukaryota; kingdom Metazoa; phylum Echinodermata; class Ophiuroidea; order Amphilepidida; family Ophiodermatidae; genus Ophioderma; species Ophioderma brevispina. The sequence goes on from JAMKCH010026254.1 coordinate 4,375, forward strand.
AACATTTGAGTTAAAGGTGCAATGAGAGATTTTGGGGCACCCATATATTGTGTCATATGTAGTGATTTCATATAGATAAGACCCCCAATAGATTTCTTACCTTGTCTTTGGTTACAGTTTGCATTGAAAGTGAAACTAAAAGGCGATTTTCATTTGCTCAATTTCAATATAAAACATAGGCTGAATTTAGTATTTGCTCCTATACGAAATTAGAAATTTCACAATTTTTGTACCAAAGAAATATTGTTCAGCTTAATCCTTTCACATGGGGACATTTTTGATAAAAAGCTTTACATTGGTGCACAAATTTGAATTTTCATATTTTTTAAGGACACTTGTTATGTGAAATCTCTCGTTGCACCTTTAACATTTGGGTGAAATTGGGTCAACATTTGGGTCAACATTTGGGTCAACATTTTTACCGCAGACACACACAGACACACTACCAAAGCAATCTCTATGTGCCCTCTTGCAGACGACACAAAAATACTTAAGTCCCATGAATGCGTGTGTTGTCTGCGGTGAATGGGCACATTAACTAGAAACATTTGATTTAAGTGGATAAGTTGCCATATTTAATACACAGAGACGCATACAGACATCAGCAATAATGATTATGTCAGTCTCTTCCTAAAACAGTTGACGCAAAGTGTATTATTACAGTTTCTTATGGGAAGCTATACTTCAGTTAAAGTTCAGTCTCTTTTTTTGCAAGAGAGTAAAGTTTGATTCTACACAAATACTAAATTCAGTGTTAAATGATCCAGATCTAACTTTGTAATCAATATCAATGATCCATAATAACTTTGTAATCAATATCATATGCATACCTGCCAACATTAAGAATCCAAAAATCGGAATGTATGTGTTGCGAACACCTCATCACGAACGCCCTTATGGGTGGGGTCTTCTTCTGATCCACTTCAGGGCTTCTAGTAGAGCACACACAGGTGTAGAGTATACTGAAGTCACTGGGTTTTAGTGTTTTAAAGCTAGAGGAAGAGCTTCAGGAGCCAAAATATATTTCAGGACTTTTCTGGCAATTATTTCAAGATTTGTTCGAAATTTCAGAAATCAGGATATCCCCATTTCTTGCAATTTGGAAAGTTCAAATTATAGGGATGATTCCTATAAAATAGGGAAGGTTGGCAGGTAGGTACGCATATGAGCAGATGATCTTCCTATTCTACTGAAATTACACCAAGTCAATTTCAAAGGTGCAATAAATGATACACTCATGATTAAATAAAAAAAAATCTATTAATAAACAGTCATAGAGACAAATAATTAACTTCTAGAGTTTGATGAAAGGAAAGGTTCAGGCAAAGAACACCAAATTCCCAAATACATACACACGCACGCAAAGACAATCAGACTTGCTTTGCTCCTCACTATTCTTACATGCACAAAACAGCACTTTTACTTTTTATCTGTAAAGGGGTTAATGGGCAACTCAATTGAATGAACGATTGTAAGTCCACGTTTCTTGCCAATCAAACTCTACTGTCCTGATAACATTTATTGATTCAAGTCCCACTACATAACAACTGTGCCGGCCTTCTGAATTTCCCAGAGGACGTCACCCTATCGCCAATTACATAAATATTGTCAAAGGTGTAGCGCTTAATTCACCATCTTCCCACTCCATTTCTCTATCCTGGTTGCTAAAAAAATCAAGTAATGAATAGTCTTCCACTGGACGGTCAATCTTATACTCTAATGCAAGTGTAAATTGATGTGTCAACCTTATACAGAGGTGCAATCAGGGAAATCAAATTAGTTGGGGGGAGGAAAAAATGGCTGCCCAAGATGTATTGAATTTACTTTCAGTCCTATTTCAGAAATTTACATGACTCAAAAACAAATGTCCGACCTTCATTCCGCCCCCTTACACAGCAAGAGTAGAAACATGTATCTCTTGGTGGATGACCTAATGACCTAAAACCCCATATAACGGGGCAATGTTTTCACGAGAGAGGGGTCCCATTGAAAATTTGAGTTTCCGACACAGTCGTTTTCACCAAGATAGGATACTTTTTTGAGGGGTGAATGTTTCACTTTTTGATGGACACAATTTTCCCATTTTTGTCCATCAAATGTAACATTCGCCTGAAAAAAGTATTTTGCTTGTAAAAATCGATCTGAAAACAGTGTAGTTTGAAAATTGACTTGATATGAATAGGTCAAAAATCATCTTGTTTGTTGGAAATGTTACATTTGATGGACATATTGTGTCCATCAAAATATGTAATGTTTGCAGTAAGAAAAAGTGGATTTTAGGTTACAAATTACATTTCTTTGCCCAAATTCACTTTTTGGAGTGTGTCTTGCCCCAAATCTTTCCATTTAAAACTGATTAAATTACATTTGATACTAGAAATTACACATTTTATGTAAAATCGAGAAGATTTGGACCCCTCTATCGTAAACATGCCATACACCAGGACAGGTGTGAGGTGTCTACTGAGTGGCCCACCTTACACTGGCCCATCCGTGAATACAGGAGATGTTGTCAACACGGTGAAAAGGAAGTCACATTTACTGTCCGAGAAATATTAATTCAACTTTCATGTACTGAATTATGTCAGCAGCGCCAGGCAGTGCCACATCCACATACAGAGCATGGTGACATAACGGCCATCGGAGGACCGTGGGAAATTCATTCTAGATCAAAAAAAAACTTATTGGGGGATGGTGTGATGAAGTATGTGTTGCCAGAGAGGTTCCGCTGCTATTTGAGGGTTATGACCCTTGTAAGTGTGTGCGTGCGTTAGTCAAAATTTCAGATCTCCAGTTTACTGAGAGGCAAGTCCGATAACATGAACACCCCACAAAATAAATCGGGTTCCCCCGCCCCCCACCAAAAAATCCTTTTTCAGAAGCCACAACATACATTTCTGAATATGGAAATGCAAAAATGTCAAACCGCACATTTTGCACAGCCTACTTTGGATGAAAAAAAAATGCATTTACTTGTTCTTCCATTTTCTTCTTTCTTAGACAAACCTTTTCGGGGCCTAAAATATCTTATAAATGTGTGCCATTTCAGACACCATCGTACAACAACAACACTATAGATCTACTATAATACTATCAATTATTAACCAGCCGTTCTCAAACCACAATTCTCGCCTGCTTTTCGCGCATAGCTGTAAGAGAAAGAGCCAGGCAGACCAGATTGCAATTGTATTAATACAGGTGTTCCCAAAAAGTTGTGCAAGAATACAGTGGAGATTGCAGATATCCCCAAACACCCAGCCCCCTCCCCAACACCCCGCAACACCCCACCCCCTCCCCACACCCGCAACACCCCACCCCCTCCCCAACCTCCCACAACACCCCACCCCCATCCCCCAACACCCACAACAAACCCCACCCCCTCCCCAACATCCCAACCAACAACACCCCACCCCCCCCGCCCTTCCCCAACGTAAACTCCAGATAATCGTACCACGCAGTGACACTGATGGGACGGGGATACAGACAGACGCAATGACGGACGGGACAGACAGCAGTCGGACAGACAGAGACAGACAGAAAAGTGATTACTAAGTCTCTTCTTGCCGAAAGTTAAGGCGAGACAAAAATGAGAAGATACTAGGGTAGGAATTGCCAAAATCTTTAAAAGTGGAACTGTTTATCAACTTGCCATCTTATTTGTTTTTTGTATTGCACTCATCCATGGATACCTGTTATAAATTTAATGAAATGTCAAGCAACATTTCAACTGTATTAAACTTGGAGTGTTAAGTCAAGTCTACAAAGTGTTTATTCATTAAGGCCACAATAAGCATTTACAAACTATACAGACACATATGCACAATGTCACAAATTGCACCAAGCATTTTCTTCCTATTTTCTACATGACTGTTCTGACGTTCAGGGGGCAGTTTACTCACAGCTGGTGGTAGTGGTGTTCACTTGAATTCTCACCCAAAATAAAATAATTTCCACCACTCATGGAGTGAACCAGCATTGTTTGCTAGTCTCTGCAACATTTGGTTTTTGAATTTTACAGTTCAGGTCCATAATTAAAAAAATAATAACTGCAAATGTTATGACCTTAAGGCTTTGATGGCAATGTATGTAGCAATTAGAATTTTGGTATGTGAGCAACTGTTCATCAGTTACATATACATACATTAAATAAAATTCTTACCAAATCTGACATAGGCCTTACAGTAGCGTAAGAAAGAATTTGACTGTTTAGAAAAAGCTTAAAATTCCTGCTAAATCAGCCCTTTTTTGCCTGCTCACTGGGAAATTTTCACCTCCAACCAGAAAAATCTGCCACAAAACCTGAAAAAACATGCTAAATCGGCCCTTTTTTGCCTGCTCACCAAGAAATTTTCATATCTAAACAGGAAAGTCTGCCTCAAAAATAAGAATTCCCCCCACGTCAACTTCAAGTAACCCTGATATGCCCCTTTTAGGCCTACCCATAATGGGTTGCGACATTTCCCCAGTTTACCCCCCACCCCACCCCAGCCCAGCCAGAAGAAAAATGGATTTTTTGCACAAATCAGCAATTTGGGCCAAAATCACCAAATGTTGGTAAATATCAAATTGGTTAAAAATCACCAATTTTTTATACTTCCCCCTCCCAATTTCACCCCCCCCCCCCCAAACAAAAAGAAGTCTGGTGCCGCCACTGGCATCATGTAGTACTTTCTGGTGTCAGATGTATTTTTGTTACAATTTTGTTTTAACACCCGCACATCTTCTCGTCTTGTCAAGCCTTTTATTTTAACAATTACTACTGGTACCATAAAATTCTGAATTCAGTCCAATCCTACATATTCACAAAGAGGAAGTTAGTTGGTTTCAATTTGTATAGTCCCATAATACAAAACATTGATTAATTACTTAGAAGAGGAAATGAGACCAAGCACTAACAATATTTAGTCTATAAAATAACACTGATTATTCTAATCTACACTGCACACCTTCCGACTGTCCCATTGTAGCATACAACAAGTTTGAAAGCTATGGGTACAACACAGTACAGGACAAGTACAGTGCAATGCAATGTGGAATTGGCTGGAATCATCCTTTGCATGTACTGATGGGGGTTCTGGTACAGTCCAGTTTAGGTACAATATAATATGGGATGGTTTAAATCATTCTCTGCATTACTGATATGGATAATGTTATGCATAATAAGTTCTATAATTTGAGTATTTTTAACCCATGGTATATCCAGGTAAACATGCCCATGCCACTGTGCAGTAGCCATGATAGGTGATCAGCACATCAGAGAAACCATAATATCAGAACAGACTTATGCCAAGACGCTCCAATTTAGATGCAGGACGAAACCAGAGTACCCAGAGAAAACGCTGCATAACGACTATGGATCGCAAAATGACTATGGATCCAGAAACCAAACTCACATAAAGCCTCCAAGAACGAGCCCTTACTGGGAATCGAACCCGAGACCTTATTGGTGAAAGGCGAAGAAAGATATCCTGTGCCACCAATCCCCCCACACACAATATGGGATTAGTTTAAACCATCCTATTCACTCTCTCTATGTACTGGTATGGGTACATGTACACTACAGTATTTAAGTACAATATAGGATAGGTTTAAGTACTCTTGTCAGTTGTTTTTAGAAAGCAATACATGAAACACTTACCTATAGCAATAAAGCAAGCTGCAAGAAGCCCGGCACTTGCGTTCCATAACTCTGTGGTCAGGCCACAGCAGCTAAAGCAGTAAGCCCACTGTAAAGCGATGCAAACAAGAAGAAAAAAACATCACACAACCGGTTCCACAATAAATCCCCAATTCTGTTTTTAATTTGGAAAGTAGAAATTCAAACAACAAAACAATACTCATGAGCATGAGTCTGAGCATAATAAATCCTATACAAGGAGACTTTTCAACTCATGTTTATATATAGGCTACTGATATTTTGAATGGAATTAGACAGATGCATGTAAATGGTCCCCCCCATAAAAATACTTGTTTTTTTTTCTTATAGCTTCTTTGTCTGTCTGGAATGAATTGAATTTGGAGCTGACATTCCATGATTATAAATGAGAAAAGTAGGACCTTTCATATTAAATAAAAATCCTATACTTTTTCAATCACCATTGCAAGACTCTTCACACGCGAATTGAAATAAGACAGATCGCGGACGCAACTGTAAGCAACACTACAGCAACGGGGCGCAGTACATAATGTATGCGTGTGCCTCACACTGTGGCTAGAAGCGCGCGATTAAAATGGAATTACTTCAACACGCGCTGATAAACAAAGCCGAATAATTTTTGCCTAGTATTAGGGGATGAACAAAGTATATAACATGGCTAATCAGGTACCGCAATTTGGCATCAAACACGTGCTTTATCATACCCATTGGCACAATACTAAAAAACATTGTTGAAACTTTTTTCACCATTTCTCCCACTCTCCACTTTGAATGAGACTTCTATTGGTAGGAAGTAAAGTACTTTTTCTGACTTGTGTAATGTCCTTGAAAAAAAAAATCCAGGAGTGCAATGGTTTTGGGGTGTCTAATAATTATAATATGGCTGTTTTTGATATTAGAATGTATCGTGCGCATGGCTACAGAGCCCATAGCTCTGTATCCATGGCGCGTATGTTCAAGGGTATTATTTTGATAAGATTAACTTTTGCAGGGCGGAAGGTTCTGGAGTTTTGAGTTATGCACAGTAATTTAACTTAAGCATGATTGAGGAACTTCATATTTTTTTTCTTATTTATCATATATTCAAGATCTTTTGAACAAAGGTTTAAGAGATGATTTTGTCAATGTCACTGGGACCGAGACTGGCTAGTAAATGCATGTAGCATTTCACAAATTAACCGTTTGGAAAGCCCCAATGCCCCAAATCGAGCAGATCGTCCTAGCCCTCCTGTACAGAACCACATGTAAGATCTCCACTCTTGATCGATACGCTGGGGACAAGGAAATATTTCAAGACTTCTTGCTGTTCTTTGCGTATTGTATTTATAAACGGTAACGAGATAGTAGTTTTGGTGTCACATGTCAGGTCCCAGGTCACTTGTCAGGTATCAGATATCATTGCTCTTCGGGGTCGACCGATATATATAAATCCGACTAGTTTTAATCAAGGTCTGTACATGACCCTCTGCTGCCCAAAGTGCTATTATTTTTTTCCAAAAGACACCGTTATTATGTCCTAAACTACAAAATTTAGCTTTTCCCTACTGATTCAAAAACCGACGTACGATGACGATATCGGTTGTTTTTTTCCAATGTAGGATACGTCCGTCATTTTTACCTGAATGGGTCCCCCGAAGCAAAATATAAACCAATCAATGCCGTGACGTCATCAAATCTTTATTTTTTCCAAAAATTGCTGTTATCCCAATCACATTCCTTTAAGATTCAACATCTGTATACTTGTTTCTTTAATAATTAATATTCATTGTCCCCGTGAATGTGAAAAAAGATGGGTCCATAAGTCTACAAACTTAAAACATAGTCGCCTCTAATAACCCTTACTTGGACTGATGAGCATACGGATCCCCTAGTTTAGTTTTAGCATGCTTACAGCCACTTGCTCGGCTGCGGGGGTTATGCGTCCAGCATAAACCTCAGTCCCTGTTTTAAATATTATTAACAGTGCCATTAGCTTTCAAACTAATGACCTGGGTTTGCATTTCACTCTTTTTATGTCAGTACAATGAATAAATAAAGAGTCATTAAATAAAAGATCCAAGTAAAGCATCAGCCAAGGCACACATTCCCCAGGAGCTCCAAACAGAGGCAAATGTGCCAGCACAGTTCTTTCATGTAAATCATTATCACATACACAAGGTTGACATCACTTGCTAGAGCACTGGTTTTAATCAACACTATTTGCGTCTGCTTGCCACTCTGCACGTCTGTAATTGAAATTGTCTATACTGCATATATTACAGGGAAATCAGCAGAATGTTACACGTGTACAAGTGCATTTGAGGCTTCATAGTGAATGGCACTTTCCCTGTTGTGTACTAAGCTGTTTGGCCCCCAAAATGACATTGCTTAGATTTGTGCCGTTCATCACGTTCACCTAAGTACCTTGAATGCCAGAGATCTTAGATGACGGTTGGAGTATGTTGACATTTAAATTCAGCTCTCGGAGGTGTACTGAGGGAGCTAGGTAAGAAAATAAGATATTTTTTGACACATGATGTCTTATTTAATGTTTCCTTCTGCCTTAATTAGACCATTATAAATGTTCATACTACCACCCTTGTACCGTCGTCTGATTGGGAGCATACACGTACACATGCGATTGTTCGTAGAGTAACCAATCAAAATAGTGCTTCTATCTCCTGTGTAACCCATATAATCCACTTGCAGGTTTCCATGATTTGGTCATTACGTGATATTACATTCCAAGTACCTATCAAAATCCATGCTTAGATTGCCCAAAATAGGCTTGGGGAGTTAGCTGACTCAAAGATTTTTCAAAATAATTTTTTGTGTAAAAAATCCACTGTAATAGTGTAACGTTCCAAGCGGACAAGGTAGCTCAATCAGCTAAGTGCTCGACTCCAGTGTATGCGTATAGGTGTGCGTTCGATCCCTGTGAGATTCAGCTACATTGTAGTTTTTTCCCTGGACTAGCATAGGCATAAATCCCGGGGGGATGGGGGGATATATCCCCCCAATTTTTTGATGAGGGGGGATGGTCCAATACGATCATCCCCCCAATTTTTATGCCCGCATGTCCTGCGTTTTTTGACCAAAAAATAACTCAAATTTTACCAGTTTATTTAAAAAAGGGGGGGTGGTAAATTTCCCGCGCGCCTCGCGCGCATTATTGTCCTAATTACAATCAAATTGTAACGATTTTTTAGCTCTAAATGGCAATTTTTTTGCGCGCGGTTCTATTAATGGATCTTTTTGGCAAACCCTTGTTTTCCATTCATAACTTTTCAATCACCCCATCCCCCCCCAATGTCAAAAAGAAGTTACGCCACTGTGGACAAGAAATTAACCGCTTCGTTGTATCTTGATTTACCCATGCGATTTTGGGAAGCTGGTCCCTGCTGCGATGGTTTATCTCGATGTATGTTTGCTGATAAAGGGAAAGCGCTGATCACGCTCTTGCTGCATCCCTTGAAATTGATGCTAAATGTTTTTATTTATGGTTGGGGGCCACAGTGATCAGCGCCATTTGTGAAAGCTCTTAGAGCCCAATGCATAAGGCGCTATATAAATATCTGCTATTATTATTATACGTTGGTATGGGGGGCAGGGGTCCTGGGCTGGTGGAGGAAAGATGACAAGCACGGTTTTAAGGGCCGTGTGAACCTTGAGTTTCCGAGTATCTATTTCGGTTTGTAACTTTGCAAATATTTGATTATTGTATGTAAAAGTATACATTTCTAGAACGAAAATTGGACGATTAACCCAATGAGGCAGCAGATTAATGTAAAACTTTCCGTATTTTGAGAAAAACCTACTAAAAAAAACATGATTTCGCCCCAAAATTTTCAGACAACATAACAATAACCAATTTTAATTTTCATGATTTCTTATGTCCTTTTTTAGAAACACGACAATTTGTCTTTGGACGGTTTTTTCATTTTTTAAAAATAGAAGCTTACTTTTCGAAATATAAGGGGTAGGGGAACCAATGGCAAAAGTTGATTTTTACTTTTCTTTTCCAAATTTGGAGTATATATTGAAGAATATCTTTGTAGAAAATCGAAAATGAAATTGAGAAAACCGACCCTAGAGAAGACCAATTGCTATCGTAGGATAGTTAAACCTTGCCTTTTCGGTATTTTTGGAGTTTATATTGTCTGAAAATTTGCCAATTTTGTGCGAAATTGAACTGAAAAAACCGTGTTTAGTAAAAAAGTGACTTTCATGCCATTTCAAGCCTTCTCTTTCTCAAATAACTTTATCTTTGAACTTCAAAATTGAGTATGTTGTGCAAGTGATGAAAATACATCTTTATGCACTATTGAATCAAACATATTTTATCTCTAACTCCAGATATTAGAAGAAATTGAAATTTCACCTGGTCTAAATTAGCACTTTGTTTACATTTTCAAATATTTTGTTTTTCCAAGATGCGTTCGCGCAAAAGTACATTAAAACATGCGCATGCTTCATTACGCAGCAAAAATTCACTGCGCGACGCGATGGTGCACCTTGCGCCTGACGGCGTGAAATGTGCTTAAATTCCCGCCGTTTAGACCAAGCGGTTTTGTGACTTTAAATGGTCAAATAGCTGTTTTAAATCGGCAAAAAATACAGCTCAGGATTGTCTGCAGTGGATAACCTTTGTTGGTAACTATAGAACACAGTTTGATGTTTAAAATGGTGCAAAAACCAGAAATTCATGTAAAAACAAAAGCACCAGGGTTGGCACTACCCTTAAGAAGGGCTTTTGAGGGGACGTCCAAAGAAGACATAGAAGTGGAGGAGAGAGGGTTGGGTTCAGGATGGAGGATGCATTTAATCGGGCGAAGTGGAAGGAGGGAGTAAGGGCAATTGCTAAGAGTGTGAAGTAAATCCGGCCACCCCCGTTCTACGGAGACAAAATCGGATTTGAAACTTTGGATTTGCTATTACTACTATGTATCCCAATATTGATTTTGGGGCATGAGGTGTTTGAAGCAATAGAGAAATTGACAAACAAAACTTTTCCTTAAAAAAAAATTGTAAATTTTCCTCACACAGCATAATTCACTATGAGCTAGTAAAATCTCAATTCCCTTGGCACAGTTCAGTACCTTCTATTCACTAGTGTATTTAGAAAATACACCCTCTGGTTCTTGGGTATGATATATGACACCCAGATCAAACAAGGTCAGTTCATGTCAATGTATGTACAAGTACAACCCACTGAACTGTGTCCTTGGTGGATGAACATATTGCAACTCATAGTGACGGAGGGCAATTGTCCGAACTAAGTGACCAAGACTGTGGCTCCATTAACGCTTATTTGGACACCACACGCAGCGCTGTTTTTTTTAATTGTTGTTCTGCTTCAGTGCGTGATGTAAATGCATAGGACGTGGTTGGTCAAACCAACCGAATCGACCGATAGTGGCCATTTGACCAACTGACTGATGTGAGAATATAGCATAATGAATAATGCATCTTGCTCCAGATTCAGTGAAGCACCCTTTGTCTGAGATGATCGGGCTTTTATCGTGTCTGCTAAGGATGCACAATGACAGATCAATTAGTGACAAGATTAAATGTTTAACCCTTGAGCAACTAGTCACTTGTACTTGTAGATTTTTTTTAAATCCACAAAAAATGTCAAAATTATGCATTTTCATCATGACCATATTCAGAATTAACAACTTTACAAATGGGACCAGACATTCAAATTAGTTTTGATTTTTCAATTAATTTAAACAAGTACAAGGGTCCCATTCTGTGGAACAATATTCACAAAACAATCTTGATTAAACTGTTAATCAATTAAAAACAACTTAATAAGCTTATCACCTACTTTCCCAATAACTTGCTCATATGCAAGTATATTGTTTTATAATTTTTTTCATCATTATGATGCAAATATATTAATGGACACTATCCCTAACACACATCTGTCCTTGTGTATTTTTTGTCTAAATAATGTATTCACATTTTTTATTGCTTCTATGCTTTCATACATTAAACTTTTATCACTGTAAAACCCAACAACGGTAAAAGTTAATTTCACAAGCCATTATTTTGTAAAAATCTCACGCCGATGCTTTAATTCATGAAAATTAAACAGCACAAATTCAACTTCTTTCTCAGCATTTCCTATGAAAGATTGAGTTCAATTAAAAATATTAATTGCCACAGAAAAATTGTGTTTTCACCATTTGCAAACATTTCATACGGCAAAATTTTAGTAGTTGGCCATGAGGCAAGATGTTGGAAATGATCAACTCATTGACAAACTGTCACTGCTACATGTACGTCTTTATTACCAGATGAATGCTCAATATTCAACCATTTTTCAATGGTAAACCTATCCTTGATAATAATATTATTAGTCTGATTAGTTGGGAAAGTAGCACATTTACGTATAATGTGATTGCAGTGGAAGCGGCATACAAGTTCTCCAAAGGTACGTAATTTTTTTTGTGATTATGGTCTTTTTGTTATTCAATTAATATTAACAATAAGCTTATTTCCAAAAATATAAGTTGACTAATGGTGGTGCAGGGATGTATACAAGCGTACACGAGCGGAAAGACCATTTACATGTGAGCAAAAACAACTAACTTATTTTTCAGTATTAGTTTAATTACTGAAGTCAAATTTTGACAAAAATAATCTGCCATCAGTAAAAAATAAAGCTATAATGTAAATTCCAGTACTGCTGCTTTACATAATTTCCAACTTTTACGGAAACATGGAAATCCCTTTATTTATCGAATTATTTTATGCCTTTGGCATAATTACATGGTGCTGCAATACAGAAAGGGATCTACAAAAAACTGTAAAATATGCGGCGGCCATAGCGTGTGTCATTCTCTGGCCTTTTGGCTTATTTAACTGCTTGTAAATTTGAATAGACCATTTGCACGATCCCCGAAAAGCATCTCGTATTGTGCCCATTTCCATCCGGGAACTTATACCAGCCTCAAGTCGACTAAAAACATACGGTTAAGAGCGTAAACAAAATACCAGAAAACTTACCCTATCTGTGACGTTGCACTATAGTTGTGTATTCGTCCGGCAGGTGACAAGTAGGGCACAGTTACGATCAAAAATATCAGTTTTTGTCGTGAATTTCAACACCAGTGCCTCGATTGTTTTTTGTTCCTTTGATATTTTTCTACATTTTTGTAAGATTAACTTCGATATGTGAAAAGGTACTTTGTATTGTAAATTTAGGCACTGTTCGGCGACGCGAACGAACAACAATTTTTTTGTAAATATGAACTCTGGTACGAGTTCCCGGATGGAAATGGGCACCATACGAGATGCAATTTGGGGATCGTGCAAGTGGTCTATTAAGAACATAAGGAGTGTCATTTTCAAAACATGTTAAGTTTTCAGATGATATCATGACTGAATACAAAGCCGGAAAAATATGATTGCAAATGATTTCTGGTTCAAGAATTCAGTTTTCGTGCAGGCGCAAAATTCAGCAGTCAGTCTCACTGGTCTTAGTCACCGGATACACAAATAAAATAGTGTTTGTGTGCACGGATAGAAAATTAAATGGCAACTACCAGCTAAAACTAATTGTTTTTGTGTTATGAGCGAGTGCTTGTTGAGTGTAGTTTCCAAATGACACAAAACACTTTGGCCACTATCAGCTGGTGTTAAATTTGCATCTGTCGCAAATTTAAATTCACATGGGATACTTTCTGCACAAAAAGCATGTTGTCATTTGACAAATGCTACAATTAAAACAAGCAGGTCAGGGCACAAAATTGGACATTTGGACGGCAGTTTATTTTATGGACATTTGGACGGCAGTTTATTTTATGGACATTTGGACGGCAGTTTATTTTATGGACATTTGGACGGCAGTTTATTTTTAGTAACACTGCTCAAATTGGAAACAATGCTATTATGTAGGTCACTCTGCTGCAAAATTACAAAATTCACACACACACACACTGGGTTATACACTGTAATTGCTTGGACATAACAAACGCGGGTGTTGATTGTTGCATGCGCTGCATCTACGTGCAACACAATGGTGCGCCGTTTTGGTAGGGGAAGCGGGCATACATTCTAAACTGTCCAAGAAATTATAAGCCAGAGTATATTGCTTGCACAAACAGTCCATATATAATTTTTTGTAATTATTTTTTACTATTCTAAATTTTCACGAGACTTCGGACTTCAGGCTTCACATAGTTGACTTCAAAACTATGAATTCAAAATACCACAAAAATCATTTTAAAAATTAACTAGAATTTCGCGGTTCTCGGCTTTCGCGCTCGCTATATTCAAAGAATATAAGCTGTGGGCCGCTCCATGCCCTTTGAATTTGGCACATGACCTTTGACCTCATCAACATATGAGGGATCCCATGGTGCACCTACGACAGAAGTTTGGTTCCAATTGAACTTCAACTTTTCAATTGAGCTCAATTTTACATTTTTAGCCTATTTTTGAACTTTACCTCACATGACCTTTGACCTCTGCACATGACCGTTGACCTCATCAACATATGAGGGATCCCATGGTGCACCTATGACAGAAGTTTGGTTCCAATTGAACTTCAACTTTTCAATTGAGCTCAATTTTTAAAAAAACTTAACATTTTAGTGACACACACACATCCACACATACATTCACACCTCCACACATACATACACACATACATCCACACACACATACACACATACATCCACACATACACACGCACAACGGATTGCTAAGTGGTCCTCCAGCTAAAGCTGGCGGCCCACAAAAAAAAAAGCATTCCCCTTCCTACAAAACAGAGAACGTTATAATTGGGTACAGGTGTACCTTTAATATGTAGCAGTTTGAAACCAAACATAGGTTATGGCTTATAAAATGCCTTTTTAAAAGTACACCTTAGGTAAAAATTTCTATTAGCAAAGATGTATATTTTGTGAAAGTGTTATTAATCAAAAAAGCAAAAATACTATGTATTCTCAAACAACACCGTAAACAAACACAGACCAATCAACACACTACAAAAAACAACAGAGAAAGTAAGGCTTCATGCTCAATAACAACATGCTTTGGAATTATGACACATGGCATATAGTACGTTAATGTGTGTTTGTTAGACTCCTACTTTGACGCACAGCT
>JAMKCH010026255.1:0-18404 GCA_023653785.1 Ophioderma brevispina
GTCTAGTAATAAAAGTCGGGATCCGACTTTTATTAGCCAACAAAACAGTCGTATAAATGGCATCTTCAATACCACTTTAAAATGCTTTAGTGCCTGTTTTTCACAAAGAACGGTAATATAAGGTGTTGATATGACCTAACACTTGCAATTTAGAGACAAAATAGGCATTTTGAACTTGGAAAAATGACTGACAGTGACTTTAACGCATAAGTTGAATCTTACCTAGCACGCGTTCCATGTATAAACAAATGCCTTACTTGCTATGTTGCACTATCTTATATGCTATACAGTAGATAACACTCAAGACTTACTTCATATCTTAAAATACCTTATTGGCTTAAATTTAACCTCTTTTTAAATGTAGACAACTAACTTCAATCCTTTGATCGCGATGTGTTATTAGCTCATCTATTGACCTATTAACTGTTTATTTTATCGCGATATCGGCTATGCCTTGATTATTCACGTCGGGTATTCCCGCCCACTTGTTAGCTAATTGATTTTGCTCAGGAAGAAATTTTATCCAAAATAATAATATGGTGTCTTCATATAGGTCAGACGCCGAGGGTGTTTTGAATTAATCCCACAATGCATTGAGGCGTGCCTATACTGTGCTGTACTAACCTCCTGTCAGTACTTATATAGGGATGAATAATTTTCAAGAAGTTTATTAAATTAGGAACCACAAAATATTTCATGATCATACTAAAAAAATCCCTAAGTTCTAGCACCTTGTTGGCTAAATGAGTGTAAAAGTCAGGTTTTTTTGGTGATAAGAATAAGATTTTTGTGGGATTACAGGCTTAATGAAGTAAAATTTCCCAACACTGGTGCTTCGTGGGATTGACTCCATGCACCCTCTGGGTCAGACGTTATATTATTAAAAGTATAGCGTTATTTTCTGTAATCGATTAATTGCAAAGTTTTATTTACAGAAGTTGACGATAAGATTATTCCCAAGGACTGCCCCCACCCCCACACACACACTTTGTAATCCCTCTTTTGTCTTTGTTAGTAACGTGAACAGTGTGCGGATGTACCTTGCAAACTGAACTGCTGCGTAAACATCCCCCTGGAATAAATTACATTATAGATACCGATTATCGGGTAGGGGTTTTTCTGTTTTCAATGACAGCCTCAACATGAACCACAATTTCATCGTTGACATCAGTCTGGATAATGCTAAGGCCAAAAAAATGTTGTATTGGAGTAACAAGAATTTTCAAATAGGGTAGGGCGGGTGGCTTTTTTTTTAATAATGCATTACTACATCAAATCATCACACATAGTCTATGTAATGTTATTAATATTGATACTTATGACTCTTATTATTGAAAATCTTAAAGAGAAGTTGCCAAAGTTACACCAGAACACAAAAAATATTGAGAAAATCGGTTAAAAATCAGGGTAAAAACAACTTGAAAAATAAGATTTTTGAAAATCAATAAAAAAAAAATTAGGGTAGGTATACTTTTGTACAGGGCTTGAATTTTCAAAATTAGGGTCGGGCGGGTTACTCCAACACAACAATCACAACAATTTTGTTTTTGGCCTAACGTTAAGTTTGAGTCAAAATATAAGTTCAAATTTTGTTCTTAATCACTTGCAGTTATCATAACTTATCATTAGTTCATTGCATTCGTCGATCATTTCATTTTAGAAATTGAAGTCAACTTCTCAAACTATTGTTTGGTCGACCTTTAACACTTTTTTCGCTCATATTAAACATCCAAACCAAAAACTCTAGCTCTAAATACTATATAAGATTTACCTGATAAATATATTGACCATTTTCGGTAAATATGAGGTCCTGTGAACGAGGCTATTCGCGATCGGGTAATGGACCTTCAAAATGGCACAATATTTTTTGGAACAGGGAAAAAGATGGCAGATCCATACACTTATAGGTAAGAAGGAACCGAAAGTGGTTCGCCGGCCCCATGAGCATATATCTATATGATACATTTCCATGTTCAAATACACGGTATAATGTCGATCTAAACTCATTTTCAATTACAGCTGTATTTTGTAATTGATATGTAGACCTTGTTCGTACCTTTACCATGTTTTTAGATGAGGGTGCCTTAAATATTGGTAACCAAAAGAATACCTTCGCGCTTTAAAACTCTATCTGAAAATTAATCCGCTCTGTCAGCAGCATACAATTGAGTGAATTTGTTTTGAATAGCAGGCTCTCGTGAAAAAATATTAACTGGTTGCCGGGTATTGAAGACACCATTTTACAATTCTCAAGAAACTTGTTTATAGGCCTACATGTTTTATCTCCTAATACCCTATTCGTTCCGTCAATATTTCGTGAACTTACTTTTATTATCTTTAACACTACGTGCCTAAGGTGTTTTCCACTCACGTTGGTCCTAAGGGGGGGGTTTCCATGGCAAACCCCCCCCCCCCTAATGAAACCACTTGCACCGATGGAATTTCAAATGAAAATCTACCACCTTTGAAGGGGCATAAACAGGCCAAAGGTGCAATATACACGATTCCGGGTTTATCGTCTGGAAACTAGGGGCAAATCATTGTTTTCGAAATGGGGAAAAATCGTTCAAAAAGTCACGTGTTTTTTCGCGAACCCTGCTTCCACAGCATACTACCATTGGCAAATCATTTTGATGTTTATATCTGCTCTAGAAGGACCACGTTACATATATTTATCACAAACATTATCGATTTTTGTACATTCTTGTATTTTTTGTGAGTGCCAGACTTAGTTGCCATAGGTTTTGTATCGCAATGACGCCGCAGTCGCTCGATGAATGGAATGGCTTCTTTCAGCACATAAAGGGTTAAGTACTTTTTTTCTGTTTTTGATTATGTAATTAATTTGTTTTCTGCATATGGACATACAATAAGCCAGAACAATATTTCTGTCAACAGGGTTTTGCTATTTTTATTTTTAATTAAAATCACACACACTCCCGTTGGTGCCTACGGGGGGGTTTCCAGGGAACCCAAGCTAATTATCTCATTAAACGGGGCTAGAAATTTTATTATAATTTTTTTTAATGGAAAGAAGCGCATTCAATAGTTACACAATTAACAAAAATTTAAGAGTTTTGAAAATATTTTCACGACTGAGAAGATCGCCGAAAAACAAATCTTTGGTATTATGGAACCCCCCCCTTATTCACGTTAAGTGTTCAAACAAGTATTTCGACCGCGTGTGCCTTTGCACACTTGATATTAATACTTTTCAGGAAAATTGCATGTACTATCTAGTGAAGATAGCACCGTCGTTATTAATTGACATCCGGATCAAAGACTGGTTTTACAGTTAACATGATAACACGGCATATCGCCTGGCATCTTGAGTGTATTTGATATGAAAGTCAAGGATCAAAACAATTCGTCATCGGTTCAGATTTCATGACGCGATATGGATAAGCCTAATCATCTGGGGCGACCGTTTACTTTTACCAGTACCAGTCATTACCTATATATATTGTACGGATGCTCGTAAAAATCCTCTTCCCATTTTATTGAAATTGTTATTCTTTATAATGAGCATAATATGGCACTCTTTTATTCGGATTTTAGTTCGGCTATTTTAATTAAATCCAAGTAGGGCCTCATTTCTTGACACACACACAACACACCCCACCCACACCACACATATGCTACCCCCCCACACAACCACACCCAGTATTGCGGAAGATTGCAGTTGTATTAGGCACGAGGAAGCGTTTATTCAAAATGATTTAACCAGCTGTAAACCCTGTCTACCGAAGGGGGGGGGCGGGTGGTTACCCCCCCCCCCCTCAGGTTTTTTTCCCCGGCCTTCTTTAAAACCCCTTTTTGGTTTGAAAAATTATTTCATGTTAATTGTCAATTGTCAGTTCCGCTCCTTTTAATCAAAAAACCACACATCCACCGGGGGTATATAGGTAAGATACAGCGGTATCCAAATTGATCGATGGGGGGGGGGGGGTGGTTTACAACCCCCCCATTCGGAAGAGAATACCAACATGCCTAACCCACCACAGGAACATCACAGAAACTGATTTTGGTACCAATAGATAAGCTATGGTCATCCTCTTCCATTGATACCAAAATGGTACCAACATGCCTAGCATTACGTCACGACGTCATAAAGTTTGCAGTCCGCAAATGCCATTTCCATGGACACACACAGTGAAAAATTTCAATTTTCGCAAAAAGGTTAGGAAAATTTCAGATTTTCATGCGGTTTTGGACTCTACTGATGGAAGGAAATGACTAGTTTTAATATAATGACATCATTTATAGAGCTATAATAGGGTGTTGAGTCGCTTTAAAATTGCGTAAATATCAATTTTCCACCATATATTCAGTATTTTCGTCTTTACTCAACATATGACGTCATGGTGGAGTCCTAATGGGGGATGTTAGTACTCTTATTTTGGTACCATGCGAAAGAAGAAAATCTAAGCTATCCTTTGGATACCAAAAATTACAGGAATCGGGGGTGTTAGAACGAAAATCCACGGGGGGTGGGAACCACCCCCCCCCCCCCTTCGGCAATTTTTTTTGTTACAAAAAATGGCTCAGTAGACGAGGGTAACTCAAACCGTGATAACCGAGGAGTTGTGGTGTAAAAGCAAAGGCCAAATTAAGGGCATTGAAATTGCAATTTATCAATCAGTGCCAGTGGTGAGTTTTTCACCCATGGTACCTCGGCTAACCACTGTGCTGCATTACCCAGTCGTCCGAGAAAAATGCAACCAGCCCCTTGAATATTTTCAAAAGTTCATATCGTTCATAAAATGACGCTTACTTGGGAAGCGTATGATAAGGATTAACACTCAGATCATTGCGTTCCGTACTCGATTCAGCGTGCAGGGTGTCCCCATTGGGCGTTAGGCACCTGTCAGTGAAAGATATCCATGAAAAAAAAAAATAACACATAACACCGAATACTCAGGATTAGGAATTTTAATAACGGACTTAAAAAAGCAGATGGAAAAATGAACATTTTCCCAAAAGATTTATATTTATTATCCGCCGCAATCTTCCAACACAGACCCAGTGATTCTTGGTTGATATTTTAAATCAATATTAAAAAATAATAAGAGTTTTTTTTTTTTAAAATTAGGTTAAAAACGCGTGTTTTTTTGTTTTTAATATTGCAAGAAATTACCAATAAGACATTTGAATTAAGTAGCCGCAAGTGATCTAAGAAAGCCTAAACATTGTTAATATAATAACGGATAATTAAAAATGGAAGCATACAGAGTTCAAATGAAGGTATTATATCGCAATTACTTTATTTATTTTTACAATTTAAAATATATATTATTGATAAATCCAACAGTTCGTGTTGGGTACAAAACTATGGTCTTTAATAGTTTAAAACGGGAATAGGTAAAATAAACGAATTACCGCTCTGAATTCGTATCTACAAATTTGTGGCATACAAGGAAAAAAATGATGCATTGCTGGGAATTCATTCGTGATGAAAACAAAACCAAACTGAAGAGCTTCTCAGATATTGAGTCCTTATATTGCCAGAGGGCGCAAATATCAAATCTGCTGAAGTTCCAGGGTCACCTTTCCAAATACGAAATATTTTGTGGTAAAGAAAAAAACGCTGTGGCCATAATATACCGGGCGCGGCCGCGTACTTCGAGCAATGATCCTATACCCAAGCTGGGACATTACCCTAAATAACCGGTGAACGATGTACGCTGCTACTATGTTCAAAATCACTAAATGGGGAATAATGCGCCGAAATGCGTCCAGTAGGTAAACTGAAGCAGATGACGGCGGCGACGTGCAGAACTCTCGGAATGATAACAAGCGGAGCCTAGATTTTGAAGCAAGATATTGCATTTAAATTGAAGAAATAGTGAAAATGAAGTGAAAAAAAAGGTTGTTTGCGATGACTAATATTTATACATAAAATGTGGTGAAAAAGCTAGAGCCCTAATTTGGCAGTTTTCACTTGTATTCATCTCACAAAGAGCCCATGTGGAAGGAAGTGAAAGCCATACAGGCATTGGACTTGGGACCCTGAACTGGTTAGGACCTCCTATTATGCGGGCGTTAGGCGGGGTACTCGCGGGCGGGCATTAAGTCAGCAGTCAGTATAATTCAGGCAGGAAGGCGGCGGGGGGCGGAGGCGGGCGGGAGGGGGGGCGAGGCGGCGGCGGGGGCGCGAGTAGGGCGGCGGGGGGGCGGAGGCGGGAGTGGCGGGGGGGGGCCGAGGCTGGCGGCGGGGTGCCAGGCGGCGGGACGGGGTGCGCCCGAGCGGCGGGCGGGGGGCAGAGGCGGGGGGCGGTGGCCGAGGAGGGTGGCGGGTGGGGGCGAGAGGCGGGTGTGGCTGGTTTCTGATTCTTGTTGTTCCGTGCTGGCGGGGGGCGAGTCGGCGTTGGGTCAGAGGCGGTTCGTGGTGCTAGGGGGGACTAGTCGTGGGGCGTGTGGTTCCGAGGCTTGTTTGTGCCTATGCGTGGACGCGTGTGCCTAGTCGTGGTGTCAGTGTGCGTATTCGGTCTTGCTTGGTCTGATGCGGTGTTTGAATTCCTTGTCGGGGGCCTAGGCTGCGTGCGTTGGCCGATTCTGTTGTTATGGGGCCGTGTCTTGCTGGGGGACGATCGGGCTTTTTCGTATTTACTGTCATGATTTTTTCCTATTTTGCTCTTTTTTCCTATTCTTCGTTCTCCTATTCTTTCGTGTTTTCCTTTTCTTTCTTTTTTCCTTTCTTTTGTTTCCCTTTATTTCTTTCTTTCTTTCTTTCTTTTTAACACAAGCACTAGTTGGTCGACCATTTTAATGTGGGGTAGTGTAGCTGTGAATTCTACTCTTCCAATTATATTAAATTATCTAGAGATTGAAAGACAAATATATGTATTGAAATTTTATTTTTTCAACATTTAAATTAAAACTTACGTAATTTTAACTCACCAAACCCTAGCTGTGCCCATACTAAGATTTTAGTGCTTTGCCAGTTTAGTGTATAAAGTGGCCTAAAATATAAAGAGTTTAGTGCCTTTTTAGCCAATGGAACCTTACTTTGAAAATCTTCTTATTTTCAGATATATTGTGATAAATAAAGATTAATCAACTATGACATTTAAATTAGCTGAACTGAGGTAATGAAATCTGTAGACTTTTATAAAGGATTTTATTTTGTGTGCGGCTTACTTAAAAAATGGATTTTTTTAGTAACGTGACTACACCCCCCCACCACCCCCCCCCCCCCCCCCTTAAAAAAATTAACCCCCCCCCACCCCCCCCCACCCCCCCCCCCCCCCCCCCCATGGTCCCTCGTCAATTTTAAAAAAAATACGAATAGCTTCCCGATTTCCATTAGACCCCCATGCCATGCAATTTAATGCAACAAATGATACTGGGCTATACTGAACAAGTCAACAACCAAACCTATTCAATAAATCATACCTCACAGTCACACGCATATTTTGACCATTTCTATTTTATGGAAAAAATGAAGTCTTTCTCTTACTTGTGGTAGTTACATCACCTAAAAGTGTCAATGAGTCCAGTGTCAATGAATTGAGACAAAACACAATGTAGGTACCATACCTGACATTGCTCGGCAGGTCTACAACAGCTGCACCGACACTGTGCACTTTCACTCACAACAGTTCAGTTTTTCAAACCATAAAAAAAATTAACTAATTATAACATTTTTCTTACCTCTGTTTGTCTTTAGGGAATCGAAAGAAATTAAAATTTGGGTGATTTGTGGGGGGTTAATTTGAAGCAATTAACAGCTTGAAACATAGACTTCGATCTACTCGCCATTGCTTCTGCACGAGCTATAAGGATGTTTTCATATGTTACCTACCTGACGCTTGGAGCGTCCCGGGTCCCCATGAACATCCACTTCCGTTACACAAAATAGGGGGAGTGTCCATTCTTGGGTTATATATCATTGCACCTTCGAGTGAACCACACTGTTCCAATCTTTCATGCAAAGTGCCACATTTTGTGTTGTCATTTTCGACTGGGAATTTGGTTCTTTTGGACTCGAGCGTCATATTCTTTTCGAGACTCGTACTAAAACACACATGTCGAATTTGTCCTTTAAAATGACCTCCACAACCGGATCATTTTGGTTTATTTTCCTGAGGCAGGCGCGGAGCCAGGGAGGGCGGAGGGGGCGCGCGCCCCGGTAATTCTGCAAATTCTTTTGCAAAATCAGCCCATTTTTAGCTATTTTGGGACCAGTTACAGCCTTCAGCCCCCCTGTAATTTTGAACATTTTTTCAAATCCTGGATCCGCCATTGCTGAGGTACACGTTGAGACCAATATGCTTATTACTAGCCCGGATTACTATAGACCAGGGAGTTATTACTAAAGGGTTCCCAAAAAATAAGTTCACCCCTAAAATTCGAGGACATTTCGTTGCATAACTTCACTTAGAACTGCATTATTGCACAAATTTAAAAAGTTTGGAAGAGAGGAAACATTTGGCTCTGCCACAAAAGTCGTTGCTTTTCAAAAAAACACCTTTGGCATCAACACACTAAGGGCAACACACACTCCCTTTTCCAAAAATGATGTCGTCAGAAAAAGTGGCACTTTACCGTATGCTCATTTTTGAAAAAAGTTAGCCACTCCTATGCTGTATAATAAAATTGGCTTCTTCTAGGTCGAAGCCAATAATTGGTACTGTACAAAAGAAATATGTCGGGCAAGGGCTGTGCTAGTTTTCAAAACTGGTGGTCAACATTTTGAATTTCTTGGATAACAGATTCCACTGTAGTATACAGAGTGTGCCCAAAAAAATTTGTTTTTATAGTATTTTTCTCAAAACACATCAAGTTTTACACTAATCTGATGCCAAAATCGAATCCATCATCCAATTTACTTTCTAGAAATGTATATTTTTACATACTGTAGTCAAATATTTGCAAGTTACAAACCAAAACGATTCTTGAAAACATTCAGGGCTACACACTGTTTTTACATGTTTTCTATGTATTTGAAGTGTAAGGCCTACACTTCAAAAAACACAGAAAAGACAAAAAAAAACAAAGAACAGCAACCTGTAAAATAGTGTTCGAAATGGGAAAACCCCTAATCAAAATTGATCTGGCAACCCGTGTATACCACTCGTCAAATCACAACCAAACGCCCACATCTGATGAGGAGGTCGTTTACATTTCTGAAGTCAATTCTGGAGAGTTAAACTTTGACAGAGCATTGAAAAGTTTTTGTGTTGTAGGTGAATAGCAGCTCTTCCCAACCCTTCAAAATGGTGATGAAAGGTTTATTCGTGAATGAAATACCTATGTTTGCCTCAACTTGTTAATTCTGGTAGTAAACTTCGCGATTGCTGGGAACCAATTATACCAGATTCCAAAACTTTACCATGTTTACAATTGCCGAAATCAGTGCAAGTGTCAATTGGTGTTGCTTGTGTCAACGTTGGGAGGCTGTAGGCCCGTAGTTCATGGCGTGTCAAGCAGTGTGTATGGAGGGTGTCTCTGCCATTTCCAGTACAAACCATACACTGTATGGAGACGGTGCGTCATGTTTATTTTTCATTGCTTGGTCTTCACTCAGTTTACAGAGCGAGTTGCCCTTTGGTGTCAACTTCCCAAAAACAGTTTAGTTTATAGCCATGACTAAGAGTCAATATTTGAAATTTTTAGAAGTAGCTTAAAGGTGCCACCAGGAAGATTTGAGCACCATATTGTGTCATATTAGTAATTTCAGATAGATTAGACACTCAAATAGTTTCTTACCTAGTATTATGCTACAGAAAGTCTTAAATAAAATAGAGAAAAAAAAGGTGATTGTGATTGCTTATTTTCAATGTTTAAACATGGCTGATTTTGTATATTTGCTCCTATATGAAATTAGAAAAAGTGCACAATTTGTACCAAAAGAAAAATTTCTCAGCTTAATCTTTCAGATGGGGATATTTTTTATGGAAAGATTGACATTACCTAGGGCAAAAATACGAACTTCGATGTTTGCTAGGGGATAACACTGATATGTGAACATCTCTGTGGACCTTTTAAGGTGGGTGTTAACAATTGATGTGTAGGGGTTGTACTTGATATGAAAGCTTGGCACCTGCATACACTTACCATCAAGTATATCGTGCGAAACGGAACTTGAGGGAGTTTGAGTAATGAGCGATTAATGCACATATAGCAAGGTCCTCTATTCACTACTGTTAACTAATATTGATGGGTAACCACTAAACGGTGGGTTTTCGTTATATCCTTTGCAAGAATGGATTTGA
Organism: Ophioderma brevispina; assembly: GCA_023653785.1. NCBI lineage: Eukaryota > Metazoa > Echinodermata > Ophiuroidea > Amphilepidida > Ophiodermatidae > Ophioderma > Ophioderma brevispina. Next base: position 10,218 of record JAMKCH010026255.1, read on the forward strand.
AGCTGAAATTTCAGGAAGATGATTAATGTGAAAAAAATACGGCCTTTATCTGCATATCAAAATTATACTACTTCCGGGTAAATCGGGGGGGGGGGGGGGGGGTCCCAGTAGCGATCGGAACAAGCACCTTTAAACAAGTCTTTAGATTCTCATGAGTGTATTTCCAACTGAAAAAAATTGGTTAGAAAGGGAGAAAACAGCAAGATGGTGGGAAAACAGACTTTAGCAACATGAAATCATGAGACAGAGTACTTGATGTTTAATGGGTGTACTTTAAAAGACATCTCCCATCTTTAGGGTCCATGGCCCGATCACGAGTCGCTAATAGCTCGGTCACCAGAAGCCCAGATTTTAACGGAAGTGGTCAACATTTTGGTATCTGAAGAAGCTTACTATTTTTCCATTACCCTGTTCAAATCTTAGAGCCAAAGGATGTTTGTTTGGAAGTTATGAGCGAAAATGTTTGCCCCATTTGGTAGCCAATTATTTAACAGTATTTATGGGGCTTAAAAAATCAAGTTTTTTGCTCTCACATCAAAACGGAGTGAAGCTGAATGACAAATATTGGTGCGAACTTTACAGATGGGGTTTTACAGATGAGGCCAATCTATTAAGATGAAAACTTCATATTCTTAATCGGGCCATCCTCTTTAAGTTAATAGTTGGCTATGTGCATGTAAAACATTGATTGTGCATGTGAAATTTTTGTTCAACATGACAGAACCACCGGTACATGTAAATTTTACCCAGTCGAGCACAAGATATCCACTGAAGCAGCACATCGATACTTTTTTATTACCAGGAGATACTCCGTACAGAATGGGCACAGGTACGGGACCCTCCAGGGGGCCAAAAAAATTGCTATAGGGAACAAATTGCACTTGTAAATGGAACGACCCATGAAATTCATTGAACACACGTTTGTTAATTTAATCCACTGATTGAATGTGAATTGTTACAAAGTAACAAGGGTAAGCAGAGAATAAAAATAAAAAAAGTAAAAAATTTGATGTTTATGAGGACATTTATGTTCGTCTGCTCCAAACTGATGGCGGTTGTGTGTTGACATTGTGGGGTTAGTGGGTGTCTGTGTGTGCTGTGCGTGTATGTGTGGTGTGTGCAGTATTGTGTTGTGTGTTCAATGTGTGTTGTGTGCAATGTGTGTGTCAGAATGCGAAGAACCACTCCCCCAAGACTCATGCCTATAGGGTGTTAGTACACCGGTGTACCACAGATTGGACCTCTGATAATATTGTGACCTTTGGACTTGGACTCATGCATGGGGGGGGCATACTTTATAAGTATCCCGGGGGGGGGGGGGCACTTGTATTCAAAGGTTGGATATGGCAATGAACAAGAAAACACATAAAAGGGAACAGATCAAATATTGTAAAGCAACGCAAGATATTAACGACACAAATGCATTGCTACTTGTTTAGGGTAGCAAAACTGACAAAAAATACTTCTGTATGGTAGCAAAAGCAGACAAAAATAGTGTTAGATTTGTTTTAGTCCGGATTGGAAATACTTGTTTGGGTTGCATTTTTGGTACCAGTCATTGTTCACGCATCCCACCTCTGATTACAAGTGCCAATCCCCCCCCCCCCCCCCCCCCCGAAAGAGTATCATATAACCTTGGCAGTGAAACTGTTCATGATTTCCAAACACTTCCCCATGAATCAGGTTGGTGTACAAATGGTGAGGGAGAAAGTCTATGAGTAGGAAGTTTGGTCCTTGTTTTGTTTTGTTTGGATCAAAAAGATACTCTGCAGCAGGAAACAGGACATCATTAAGCGTCTTCATATTTCATTGTCGGATCTTGGGATATTCCCAGTCACTACAGAATGGGAAGGAAATGAAACACCATTTAAGGTAGTACAAGTTGTACAAGTATGTTGTGGATTGTAAAGGGTTTTTCCCAATTGTGAAAAAGCTGTTCTAGATGTGCCATAAGTGTATACTTGATTCTTGATTATTTGCTTAATGTCATTCTCTCTAAAAATTATCTGTTTGATAACTATACATGTTTTTTTTCTTGATATTTCACTTTTGTAATATCAAAGGTGGGTGACTAGCTGATTGATGACCTTGTCCCCATTACTCCATTAACGTTGAATTTTAATCACTATTATCAGAAGAAAGTCTGAATCAAAATCTCATTTTGATGGAGTAAAGTGAGGGGACTCATTATGCCCTGGAAAATTTTAGGCTCAGAAATTATTTCCTTCGATTATTGTGGCGGATTCTATTGCAGGTGTCTAAATGGTAGCGAGCGGTCTAAGGCAACTTGATGAGGCGATGGGCGTGAGGGGTTAGTCCTCACTATTTGTTGTCTCTGTAATCACCCAAGTCGGACCACAAAATGCATGACCGTTCGGAAGTGGGTTTAATCAGCTTTAATCATCCATGATGTCGATTCGGATCCGGCGGTTAGGAGGTAGGGGGATGGAGCATCCGGTGCAGGGAGAGTAGGACGCCAGGCGAACCGACCCCAACGGCTACCAGGTACAGAAGAGCACGGCACGTTCGGGGAAAGGAGCCTTTATATGAGGGTGTGTTGTCACGTGATCCTACGTCACAACAAAAAGGGAGCCTCCATCACCTGCACATTTCCGCTACATTATGTTATGAACAAAACATCACCCCAAATGGTGGTCAACCACAGTAGTATAATTTAACACACACTCTCCTATTATGGGCATTTTTTTTTTGCTTTTCTACTATCCAAAAGGCCGGAATGATATTACTCAAAATTGTTAGTCACATGTCAGCGTTCGACATATAAGGGGCTTCCTCGCCTTCAAATCACCCACAAAATGAGACGAGGGACCCTTGTTACCTTAAGGGTCCTGTGTACTCAAAAAAAAATTATTAACTTCAAGATCTCAACTGCTATCTGTTAGGGACCCTTGAAAATGAGTGAGGACTCGAAAATGTTCAAAGTTGAGGGTTCCATGGAACCTTCAATATTTTTTCTTATTTCGAAGCCTGTCACCATCAGTCTGCCTACTAAAGGAGGAGAATTTTTTTGAGGATACAAATTTCTCTCAAATTGCACTGGATGGGTGTATGCTTTCAAAGGTTTAGGGACAAACAAGACACAAAAGAAAACTGCAAACCCTGCTGTGAAGATGTCTGAGCATCGTAATCATCCATAGAAAACAATGCATGATTTCTAGTCGTGCCGGCGAAATATTATCATCATCGTTTACATAAAACAGCCATATTTGGCTAATCATTTCAGGTGCTGTGATCTAATTGACATCATTGGAAAGCATTCCAAAGATGTAAAAAAAAGGGGTTTAAAAAAATTGGGGTTGACTTCTTTCTGGAAATGTCCAGGTCTTTCAAGTAGTACTTATTAACACCAACACTGCATCTGTTCCTGGGAGGGACGAGTGTAGGAATGAGAGGAAGAGGGGAAGGAGATTATTTATCAATTTGTTTACCATATTGCCCTACTTCATATTTAAAGTATACCCCAGTACCCAGTTGTTAGCTGTAAGTGTGCCTGTGCATGGTTTTTAAACAATTTGACTTTCATGTAAGGCATACTTGGTTGGTTCAATGTGAGGAGGAAATAGAAGATAGCTTATCAGGATAATGGCTTATGTTCCTTCCACAGGTTAATCGAGGTCAGTTACACTTTGACTCTCCTTTATACACTATGTTGCCATGGTAATAACCAAGCTTTTCCCCTTGGTCTAACTTTGTATACAGCAATGACTTTGGTAAATTTTATTGGACAGGGAGATTTAGTCAATTTTTGCTTATTAAACACAGGCCATACCAGTAGGATAATAAATAGTGCCAAATTAATAGTGAAGTTAGTCTCCCCTGAGGGTCATAATTAGATAATCTATATTCAATCAACTGGCCTGTATGGTCAGTGTACAGATGATAAAAAAAATCCGGACATGCTTCCGTGTGCTATTGGTGAAAGTGAAGTGGCAACTTGCAAGTTTATTCACTCTTGTTTGATGTTGACGTAATGTGAATATATGTCCGGGAACTCCACCCCCCCCCCCCCACAAGAAATTTTGGGCAATTTTATATTTATGAGGGGAGTCAGGACCATACTTTCAGAAACAAAAATATCAAAATTAGCTTGTAGACGTACTTGGCGCCAGTAGGTCTGCACCTTTTCTAAGGCACTTTTTGGCCATTCTCTCTTCATCTAATAAAGGATGATTCATTTCTTAATGGTTTGGAGATAGTACATCGGTAAATGTGTTTAGTCGGCTTTCTGTGTGAATGTTTCGAATATACAATCATTTATAAATGCCATTGCAATTGTTAGGTAGGGCAAGCGAAAGATCACACAAGGGCAGGATCTATTTGTATTAAACAATTGCTCATCAGAAGTGGGTACGAAATGGGGAAAGTAAAGTAAAGGAAATATAACCTGTAAATGAATGGCAGGGATTCCCTGGCCATGACTATGAAGTGAGGTCATACTCAAACATTAAACATGTGCATCACAACAAGTCAGAGATTCTGTATTATATATTGTGCATAAAGGTTTGTGATAAGAATGAAACAATAAGCTGATGAGTATGAACAATAGGACATCACTTAAGAGTCAGGGGACAAGGACTGACTTTATGCTGGACAAGGGCATGGCTTTCATCATGCTGGATTGATCTCAACCAGACAAGGACATATGACCTCAGCCAGACAAGGACATATGACCAAAGCCAGATAAGGACATGATTTCAGACTGCCAGGACAAGGCCATGACTTCAGGCTATAAGAGAAGTGTCTTCAGTCGGGCTCTAAGAGAAATGGACTGTAGACTGAAAAAGTTAAAAAGATGACTTCAGTCTGGCAAAAAAAATGTAATGTTGGAAGGACAAAAAGGTCCACTCTTGTAGGACTACCCTGGTTTAAACCTCGGTCTTAAGTTAGACTCCCATTCAGAATACCGCCATAGGCAATTGTGTAAACTATTGCACAATCAAAGAGTGGGTTTTCCTGTTGCGGAAACCATTAGACGTACAATGCATGATAGCATGGTGAGTTCAAATTCAAGTTTTGAATGACTGCGTGATCAGGAAGGATAGCACAGGAATGTCAACAAAGTACAAGGGCAACCCCTTAGAACACTTGGCTTCAACTTTTCATCACTTGCTTCCGAATAGGCTGTGCTGTATGCACAACATACAGGCCACTGTCATAAGGGCATGTGTAAGCACATGATTGCATGCATTTAGCATACAGGCATATACGCCTGTCTCAAAAAAAATGGTATTCAAAACCAACCGATTTTTTTTTTTTCATATTTTTTCAACATAAGTAGGTTGTTACATCACATTAAAGAGAATAAAACGAGGCTTCCAGGTTTTTTGTTTCATCGCATTTGCTTGTTCACAATCGCGAGATCACTCCAGTTTACGCGGAACACAAAATTTGAGTTGTACCACTTTTGCTGGTTGAAGTGAAAACAGTGAACTAATTTGTTAAACATCAAGGTATATTCACACTTGAACAGATATGACAATCTTTAAAAAGGGATTAACTTCATAAATAACTCTAAAGTTACGTGTAAGTTAATGATCAGTCATTTCTTGGCATGGAATAAAGTGACTACCATTCGCCATCTGGGTTGTTTGTTAGAAGAGAACAATGATCGTACGGCGGCGTCCGCAAACCTGGGGAGAGATTTTTTTATGGTTCTGAGGTATCATGAAACTCAAATGTTTACTACCACACTTTGATTACTTTCCTTCCAAAGTTCAATTTTTTATTGCTTGCAACAAGTAAAAAGTAAATACCCAAAGAATGGGAAATATTTTAAACCATTTCTTTGGATTGGGAGGGTTTATTGTGGTTGCAATTATATTCCTTCTGGCAAGATTTTAACAAATACAACAAAATAATACAATTAAAAAAAATAAAAAAAATAAAAAAGTAAATATATTTATTGTTTATTATTTATGAAAATAAGATTATGTATCATCGAACTGATTATGTTGCTATTAAACTTGTGTCAATTAAACTAACTTTCTTTTGTTTTACTTTAATCTGTGTTTTGGTTTTCGTGGTTCGTCTTGTCAAGTTGCCATCTTTTGTTTTTAGCTTCAATGCAGCATGGCATAACTGGGGGAAGCAACTCTGGGCCATGATAAAGTCACAAAAAAATCGATTTGGGTATATCGGCACGAAATTGAGTTATATCTCTGGAATTGACAAAAAGCAAGTAAGCTGGAACAAACACCATTGGAAATAAGCCTGTCGTTGTTCTTAAGTAGTATGCCAAGTCAAGAATGACTATTTTGAAATTTTCATATTTAAAAACCAATTTTGTATTTCTGATTGTACCATTCTTTTTGAGACAAGGCTGTGTAATGTCAGTGATAGTTTTCATCCTCTGTTCTGCCCTTCAAATCTAAAGGAGCACTCTAGATTTTCATTATATCTAATATCTTGTATTTATTTGAATGTTGTCACCTTTAGACCACAATTAGCTTGTCTTGAAGCAATATTTAAAATCTAGGCCTATATGAGGTCCGTTTCAACAGTACTTGCCAACTTTTGAGTTTCACTTAAAGCCTATAGGATTTTTTACAGTAAGGTGATATATTCTTCATTCATATTTATTTATTTCATTATGCAGACAAATGTACCGGATTAAAAATGAATGGAGGAGATGCAACAAAAAACAAGCCTGAATAACTGTGCGAACCACCAAATTAATAATACAGTCACTTTATGTGTTTTACTTACATCCTACTAACCTACCTCCCATACCTAACCTAAATTAATTTGTGCTTGTATTTAAAGGAGACAGCCGTCAGCCCACAACAAAATGGTCCAAAATTTAACTGATATGCGTCCACCCAAAAATACATGCCCTTTTTGTTTGCAGCTGTCCAATTTAGGCTAGGTAGGCCTGTCCAGTTTGTTTTACTACTTTTGGGCAACTAGTGACACTTTATTACCATGTGAAAATAGAGTGTAGCAGAGTGCTCAAAACAATTATAGGAGGTCAAGTCCAAAAGTTAGTGGTTTGGGACGTGACACTTTTCCATTCACCATGAATACCATTTTAATTTATTACACCAACACTCCCTTTGGTGTGATATCTCTGTTTATTGTATCATTTACAAGGACAATCCTTTCATGATAATACCAACACAAAAATTATATGACTTGGTCCTAGGGAATTATTAGATATGGTTAAATAATCAAAATCTTGTCCACATTTTTTCCGTTCACATTTTGTTGTACGTCCAACACTTTTGCAGAAGCCCTGTTGTCTTTATGAGTAAAGTTCTATGTTTGGTTTTTACTTATCCTCTGAAGCCACTGCCCTGTACTAGTAAATTTGTACACAAATTTGACAACCCTGTAAAATGCTTTGGCTCCATCAACACAAATTTTTCCGTTCACACCAGTCCACGTCCAATCACATTTTGTCAACGTCCAACACACTCGGTTGCATATATTAAAAATGAGAGGTCTGCAACTTTGAATTTATTAGTATGGTTGCAAGTTGTTGCATGGGTTTGTGAAATATCAATTTACTTTGAGGTGTGGATCAGCTTGGCCACTTTTTAAAAAAATGCCCCATATCCATTTGCAATTTGTCACAACGTACAAGAAGTCCACCACAAGCATTCACATCAAATCAATCCCACGCATGCAAATTAACAGGTTTGGAAGATTGGAAGAGCATGAGGATGAAACAAAGCATTCACTAGGAGTTAGTAGGGTCCATCTTACAAATCTTAAGTTAGTGTTGTTATTAATTACTGTCAAAGCTAAGATTTAAGTCAAAATTCCGTTCACATGTCATGGTCCATCACTTTGGACATAAAGCTAATTATCTGCTAACTCATCGTAAATTTGCTTGCATTTTGTAGCAATATTCTCCAAACTACAACAATCATAATCCACTAAAAAGTGCATTTTTTGCTCTGTTTAGTTTTTGATTTTATAAATAAACTTTTTTTATGTCAAAACTGTTTTGGGGATAAAAAGCAGCAAAAATGTCCTGAAATTTGAATTCAAGCGTATTTCATCTTTCAGTTGAATTGCCTAAGGTTTTTGGTCATGATATGAAATGCAATGATTTTGACACATTTTCCCTTCCTTCCCCCTTTGGTGTAATTTTTTACAAACAAACCAATTTTTTCAATCCCTTTTGATATTAGATCTGAATAGAAAGCCAATAGAACAACTTAA
>JAMKCH010026256.1:0-18559 GCA_023653785.1 Ophioderma brevispina
GTCTAGACACAGTGGAATGTTGCTGAGCACTGGGTGGAACATTTAGTTTTGTTTTCCTGACTGTACAAAATTCCTTTTTCTTTACGTCGCACTTCTAACTTAATCAGTTTTTCTGACGGAATTTTTTTTGCAGCTGAAGAACCCATTGAGGAAGTGCACAGCAAAGTGGATGCTTCAGGTTGTGCAGCTGATGATCCCACTGAAGTCTCCGGGGTGTTTGCTGGGCTCGGGCTTGTAGCCTAGTCATTTGTCAAATATTTATCCATATTGATGCTGTGTCTCCCAGCTTTTGAATTCCAAACTAATCCGTGCCCAAAATAAGCTTGCCAATTGTAATTAAAAGTAGCGATTAAACTTTTTTAAAGTAGATTTATCTTTAAAATGTAGATTTTTTTAGCTGTATTGACCATTTCTGCTTTTTGGACCTTTACTCTGGTAATATTTTGACATAATGTTCAGAACACAGTTGGAACCTAAAGGGGATGGCTAGTGCTGGGACGTGTAAACTTTTAAACGTTTACACGAACGGTAGGGTCACTACACGTTTAGAAACTTCACTAAACGTTTATACGCAGCAAACCATACTTTTTTCAGTTTCATTTTAATTGGCTGAAGTCCAAATTTTCACCAAAATACCCGCGTCAGTGAAAAGTAAAGTTAACAGTTCCAATGCTTCTTATAGAAATGGTTTCCGACTTATACGGAAACAGGGAAATCCCGGTTACCAAGGTCTTGTACGTGAGTGGAGCGTCTTTGGCATATATACACCGCATAACACGGCCCCAATTACGCAGTGCTTCAAGTACAGAGGGATCTACAAAAAAAGGTAAAATGGCGCCGTAATTAGCAGCTCCCAAAGGGATTTGTAGTTTGGGATATTTGGGATATTCAAATGCTTTATTTTAGAGTAAAACATAACAAGGTCAGTACAAACCAACCATTTTGTGGTTCAAGATGATATTTGCGATCGAATGCAAAGCCCGGGGAACCGATTACGAACGATTTATGGTGAAGGAATTTGCATTGCGTGGAAGACGGCAAATTCGGCAGTCGTTAACTGTATGCCGTTTTAAATGAAAGGAAAACGATAGTGTACCAACGGATAGGAAATAAACGGAAATCCCAGCTCTAGGATGGCCTGATTTAAGGATATGAAGTTTTCATATTGATAGATTTGGCCTCATGCCAAAAAACACGTCTGTAAAGTTCACGCCGATATTTCAAAACGGGATTTTGTAAGCCCATAGAGTACTGTGTAAATTTTAATATTGCGTCGACCAAAATGGTGAAAATTTTAGGCTCATAACATCCAAACCAAACATCCTTTGACTCTAAAATTTCACAGAGTAATGAGAAAAATAGTAGCGTTCTTCGGAACCAAAATTGTGACCACGTCCGGTAAAATCTGGGGCTTCTGTGGACGAGGCTATTAGCGATCGGGCCATGGTACTTTAAGCAGGAGGGATGGAAACACATTTTTGTATTGGGTTTTAATCTATAAGTATTAGGTCTTAAATAGATTCTTAGAAACTATATGTGTTAATCATGTAAACATGAATTGTCATCAAGGGTTTTCAGGATAGGACCCATTTTCCCTGCTTCAATGGCTAGTAGCTTTGATATCTTGCACAGCTCCATTGTGGATTCCTGTACTTGATTAAGTCTTTGTGAATGTCCACGTTGTGGCCAAGATGTCCGCAACCCACTCTAAATGATGTTTCTGCAGGGAGAGCACTTGTACAACAGTGCTGTGTATTTCAATTACTCAGATATCTTCTGTTACTTCAGCTCTAGTCCTGGCTCCTCTAGTAGCATTGTCATTGCTTTCTCAGGTAATGTTTTTTTTTTTTTTGGTGTTTGAGGTGGAAATTGGTGAGGGAGATTGTGCCGTTGTACACAAACATACACATTTGAAAATTCTTCATGTAATAAATGTTTACCTCACTTAAGGCAAGGCTTCTCTCTGACTGAAGGCATGTCAGGGTGTTGATTAAGGTGTGGGCAAAACAGAAATCCAAGGGACACTCATAGCAACCCACATGCAAATTTTCCCCACATCATAGCACTGAAATTAATTATCTAGAGGAACTGAAACTAATCATTCCAAATTAAATGCGGTTGCTTGTATTTTTTTAAGAGGTTTCAACTTGTCCAATACTAAATCTCAAAGGTGGCCACCATAGCAAACCACCACATAACCATGAAACGGCATTGGTTTATTACAAAGTTTTATTACAAAGATTAAACATACGGTATCATAAATTACTTTAAAAGTATGGTTTTATTGGTTTGTATCAAGATGTTAACATGACTGCACGATATAAAGATGACCTGTAGCCTTGATTTTTGCAGTTTGTGGTCTGAAAGAGCATCCATTCTTATCCTATTATCTTATTATCCAGTATAAGGCCTCTGTAGAAAAAAATCTTTATTCATTAAAAACACTTCTATACTGCACGACCACAACCTGATTAAGGTCCAGTAGATGGCTCAGAAAAGAGAATTGTATTAAATTTGCAGTGCATACATGTGTAAGCCAATGTAACTACTTAATTTGGACCTTCCTTCCCCGTTGCAAAAATACCAACATACACTAGTCCTGTTTATTTACACAGGGGACAATGTTTGGTGTACATTCTTACCACCCAATTACACACAGTAAGCATTCAACGGTAGAGGCTTCAGATATTACTGGCCATCATCAGAAAACCGCCACTGATTAAATTGATTCTAAGAAGAAGAATTGATCATCAAGTGATTCAGAAACATACAAGTGGAAAAATTGCTGAATATGATTTTATGACGCTTGACGTAGTTGGCAGTAAGACGAGAGCTCACACAAGCTATGTTCGTGCCACTCCAGTGATGAAGAAACAATCTGTTTGCACTGTTTCGGTTTCATTTGATATCACCAGAAGCCACCAATAGTGGCTGAGTTCAGGGATTGTCCAGATGATCTCTATGGATATATCATCTCAGCTGGGACTATTTCAACAATGTATCACGGAGCACGATGGGAACTTGCTACAAGTTGTAGCTGCTGCACGAATGAGACAATGTCATTTCTTACATGAATTATTCGGTGATTGCCAAGAACTTGCCGTATGTTGTGGTTTTGGAACATCCGAAAATCGTTGGTTGATTCTCTCTGATATATCATCTCAGCTTGGACAATTTCATAATGTATCACTTCAGCACGTAGGAACTTGCTACAAGTTGGAGATGCGGCATGAATGAATGTCAAATAAGTCGTTACATGAATTATTCAGTGAATGCCAGAAATTTGCCCCTATATGTGTGGTTTCAGCACTCTGGAACTTATGATGTTTAGCTTCAATACCCAGCTGCACAATGTTTACTCTTTTTCTTCATTACATTGATGGGAGATTATAGTAGCAGCTGTCAAAGACAACATGGAGAGATGCTTGGCCAGCCTTTAGACAGATTTACATGCAGAAAAATACTACTCTTACAGCATTTGCAATGTTCTTCAAGGCAACGGGCGGATCAAAAGGAACAGATTGTTGACATTTAAGTACAAAATGCTGATTTGCCATTATCTTAAAGAGGTCTTTAACCAGACTCAAAAATAATGCCCGTTTGTGAGCATTCGGTAACTATTGCATTTTTTCAAAGAATCATTAAACAGGATCATCAACCATGTATCCACTGAGCGCAATTGGAACTTGCTGCAAGTTGTAGCTGTGCACCACTGAGACAATGTCTTACATGAATTATTTAGTGATGGTCAGAAATTGCCCCATATGTAGTGGGGTTGGAACATCTGGAACTATGAGTTGATCGCTGCAATTGCCAGCGCTGTATTCTTTCTTAACCCTTAGAAGATAAAACAATGAGGGCACTAGTGGTCCTGGAACAGAAGATTCACATAAAGAAATCATTTGACAACAAAATGTGTCAAATGATGACAGAATTTGAAAGGATCAGATTCTGGACATATATATATAAATAATCTTTGCCATTATGGAAAGATTAATCTTTTACGTACATTGTCTTATAAGGCAATGATGGAGCTCATATTAATAATAATTGGGTTCTTGTAATAGGAATTGTTTTTGATGATGGATTTCTCTAGGATTAATGCTGCGAGTCACCTTAGACTAGAGTAGACTTAATCAAAGTAAGGTCCTGAATATTTTAGTAATCTAACCTTTAATTTACAATATTTCACCTTGCTACCTTGAGAACCAAGTGTTAAAATTCAAAAACAAAGATAAAAGTTGCTGTATTTTAAATGTTTCATTATCTGGTGTAAACCACCTCGGTGTTCAATTGTAAAGGCAACAGAAAAGGTCATTTTATTGGGGACCAGTTATGTGTAAACAAAAAATTCTAAAACCCACTTTCTAGTCAATATGTGATCTGTTTTGGTGTAATGCCCAATTCATCTCTCTCCTCATTAACAAAATTACAAAAAAATATGTGGTTCTATGTGACCTTAGACCTGGGGAAGTGAAAACTTCAATAAATAAGCAATCTGATTTTTTTAATATGGAACGAATCCTCATTCATTCCTTAGGTTGATTAGTTTTGGAACTTTGAGCATGGAAAATATTGCATGCGGTTGGCTGGGGTGACCATTTGGATTTTGTTTGACACAGCCTTGGACAAAAACCTGAACACTCCTTCATTCACCAGACAACCTTGATTTAGTGAGGATAGACACTGATATATTATCCCTTTAAGGTAAAATACTTTTTGATTATTAACACATTTTCCCAGACCGGATTTGGGAGTGCAGCCAAGTTGACTGCAATGTCCCAAGAAGAAAAATTACCAGGTAAATCTCTAACATAAAAAAGTTCCGGAGGCCTGCCGGGTTGTCTGCGCTGCTTTTCTCCGAACATATAAATCTGCCCTTTTGGAGAAAACCACTTCCCAATGCTTTTTCTTCAATATCCATGTATGCCATGGGTGAACAGCACCAACAAAATGATAAAATCTATTTACCTGTTATTAAAAGTCCAGAGAAGTACAAACTGTACCTAGGTGATCTACTATGCTCGTAGAATTTTGCTGTGGGTCCAATTTCTCCACCTCCTAGCCCACCACAAACACATGCAGTTTGGGTTCCAAAGAAAGCAAGCCTAACAAGCCGTGCCTCCTGATTTATATGTGTGTATTAGAGAGGGCAAGATTGATTTTCATGTTTGCTGTCTTTTGTCAGCCGCAGATCTCCACCACAATTGTGGCACTTTTTGCTGAGTTATGGGTTTATAGCATCACAATGTGGGCATTTACGATGCTGTTCCTTCTTTTACTTCATTTGTTCAATGTTATCTGTACTCAGCGCCGAAATAAGCCTGTGGTTATGAAAAGTCTTCTTCCCTGCTTAAGGCCCCATAGTATATATGGGATCAAGTTTCAGGTGAAGTGCACAAAGTGGGGCATCCTCTTATCAGAGGAATCCGATTTATTGGAAATTGTGAGTCAATGATAGGCCTACTCCAACAGAGCTTGCTTGCGCAGAAATAAGGCAACACATCCAATAATTCACATTTAAACTGAACAATTACTTGTTACGGTACATAAAAATTTCAGATTGCTTTGTATAACATTGGGACACCGTCTTCACAAAAAGATAAGCAATATTAAATTCTTCCCAAGTATCTTATGTATACTGAAGTCAGGAAAGAGTCCCAGGTTTTGATGAGATCCCAGGAGAATTGCTTAAGGCATGTGTTGAGTGCATAATGACCAATTGCCACAATATCTGCAATGAACATCTGGATAAATGGAATGCATTCCAGAAGGAATGGAACCCCTCCCCCCCCCCCCCCATTATCTTCGTTAAAATGCCCAAGAAGGGAGAAATCACCAAGTGTGAAAACTACAGGACCATCAGCATGATTAACCATTCCAGCAAAAATCTTCTTGAAATTATAAGGAGTGATAAAGCCCTATGTAGAAGCCATTCTAGCAGAAACAAGAGATTCCGACTGGCCGTTCCACAATTGAACAGTCTTCGCCCTGAAGCTCATATCCAAATAGCCTAGAGAAGAAAGAGAGGAAGGTTTTTGCTGTCTTCTGATTACAAGAACGGCATTCGATCGAGTATGGCACGTTGGCCTCTTTCAGTGATGCTTCATTATGATGTGCCTCAAAAACTGATCACATCATCAGAGATCTCTATACCAAGGCTAAAGCTGCATCAGAATTAACAACCAATCTTACAGAGTGGTTTGAAACAACTATTGGCGTGCGCCGGATGTCTTCTATCACAGAACCTCTTCAAACCTAATTTCTCGAATACATATTAGCAGAAGCCTTGAGAACTCTAAAAACTTGGGCATAAACGTGGATGCTTCCAAAATTTAAAGGGACCTCAATTTTGCTGATGATATAGCTCTCATCGCTGCTCAGAGGATGATCTGCAAACCTTGATGAGCAAGTGCATCATGCTAGCAAGAAATATGGGATGGAGAGGCAGTATACCTAAAACAAAAGCTATGGTATTTCTCCCGTGATGACCAGATCCATGTAAGATCCACTTGATGGTTCATCACTTGAGCAGGTTAACAGATTAAAGTATTTGGGAGTAATAATAATAATAATAATAACCAGTTTTGTATAAAGCGCTTAATTCCACCAACGGCTCAAAGCCGCGTTGGACAATTATTATTACGCCGCCTTCAAGAACCGTCACAATCATTCGCTTAATTTAGGTGCTGCCTTCAAGACATGCCTTTCAAGCGAACAAGCCTATCAGCAGTTAGATTGTAAATATTCCCCATAGCAGCTACCCAAATTCCGCTTGGGTGGACGAGGGCAATTGAGACTAAGCGTCTTGCCCAGGACCACGTTGACCATAGTGGGGGCTCGAACTCAACGATTTAACGGTCTATTGGATCACGAGTCCTGCAACTTTTCAGCTAGATACACGCGCTCCACTAACCGCTACACCATCAAATGACTCCCACCCGCGAAATTCAAAAGCAGAATTATTATTGGCATCAACAGCACTAGGGAAAGTACAGCGAGTCTGGAGTGATAAAGACATCTCACTCTCCACCAAATTACGACTTGTTAAATCACTAGTCAACCCAGTGCTTCTGATGCCTCTGAAATCTGGACCATCAAAAAGAATGACATGAAGAAGTTGGAAGCAATTGAGATGCGATGCTACAGACAAATCCTTAATATCAGCTGGTAGGATAAGATCCGGAATGAAGAAGTTCTGTCAAGAATCTCCTCCTGCCACTTTCAACCAAAAAGTATCCTAGCTCGTATCACTGCCTCACAGCTGACATGGTTTGGTCACTTGTTCAGAATGAACAAACATCCGGCCTACCCAAAACGCATTTTTATGGATACTGTCGCAGGCCAAACAGACAGGGAAGACCAAAGGAAGAGATTGGAAGATGACATCATTGTGGGCACCACCTTCCACAAGGAATATTTGGAAGCGCAAGATAGGAAAAGAGGTCTAAATTGTTTGAGAGCCCCCCAACGTCCTATGGGACATGGTGCATAGATAGGATAGATTCCATTGGGAATCCGTTTCGTGAATCCCACCAGCAAGGTAGCATGTTATTTTCTTTTATCAAAGAGATTGGGTCCGATAGGCCATCAGTTTGTCTTCTAATTCTTTGAAAAGTGCTCTCGAGATAATGCGAAAACAAGATCACAATGCTGTGTTGAACCCAAAATGGCAAAGGACTTCAATTTCTTCAAAGCAAGCTTGGAATCCTTGGACAGCTTCGCCATCAGCCACATATTCCTTTGAAGTTGCCAAACATCAGAAACAGGTAGAGTGAGCTTGGTGGGGAGACAGATGCAGAAATACAACAGAAGGGTTTGATAGACTGGATGAGAGA
Organism: Ophioderma brevispina; assembly: GCA_023653785.1. Lineage (NCBI taxonomy): Eukaryota > Metazoa > Echinodermata > Ophiuroidea > Amphilepidida > Ophiodermatidae > Ophioderma > Ophioderma brevispina. The sequence goes on from JAMKCH010026256.1 coordinate 7,839, forward strand.
TTGAGATATGGGACTCCGGGGCCCGTTCCCCAAACTCTGCGTAACCCTCGCGTATACTAACTCATGCGTATGGTCATACATAACAGACCCTTTCATAACCGGTGACCACAGTTGCTTTGGAAAAATTGGTCCACTCGGGCATGACACAGTATGCACGTAGGTTTACGACTTAGTTGCAGGACGGACCCTGGACGGCACATGATCCAGATTAGTTGGTATTGGGCAACTGAATGCGTAGTGAATTTGGTTGGTGGAGGATGATTGCACGGGAGGTGGTGCTATGCGAGTACGAGTAAAAACTGGTATAAAGTTTGATGTGTGTGGATTTGTTTCTGCAGGAGGAATTTTACTTCTTGTTTGAAAAATGACTTCTCAGTAGCCAATTCTTGGGACGACTCTTTAAATCTGGCATTCCATTTCCATTCGTAGCTGATGATTTTAGCTGCAATACCATCTGATATGTTAGGGAAGGGCAACAGACTGGCCAAAACATGCGAGAGGTTTCTTATTCTCCTGGATAAGATGGTCATTATCCTTAGTAAGACTGACAATATCCTTCTTTAGGACTGCTAACTTCAATTCACAGTTTCTTTTCACCCCACACCTAGTCTATCAAACCTTTTATCGTTAGCTTTGAATCACTGTGAAACCAGCAGTTATGACAGAAACTTGTTGGGGGCAGACCAGAGTTGTCAAGAAACAAAATGCTTAACTATGATTGTTAAGGTCACTACAATCCCTGAAATGGACGGGACTTGTGTTTTATCAACAAAACTTCAAACAGGAATGCTGACAGTTGGCTGGCTTATTGTCTTCAGGGTCTGTGAAAGGGGAGTTGGGGAGTGCCTTCCTTCAGATGTTTGAAAATGGTTTTATTTGTAGAGTCAATTTTGGTGCCTTTGGGGCATAGTTTTGCCAAATTTTGATGGAATTTGCGTATTTAATTTTGGAGTGTTAAAATGTTACTTTTATCATACTTTTCATATGTATATTTAAAAGTGACATGCCATCCATTACTATTTGAAAATTTGAGTGGGGGAAGCAAACATTGTACAAATGCGATAAAATGTCTTTATCAACTTCCAGACCTACACACACCAATTTTGTCCATTAACACTCTGGGGTCTGCCTTATTAAGTTCCTGTGAATGGAAAGCATTTCTAGTGCCATTTAGTTGCTCATTTGTTTACAGATGTTTGCTGAAAGGGAACGTAGTATCTCTTAAGAGTGAGATGACGCATCGCTCAGATTCTGCTGATGTCAGTGGAGTAGTTGTCATTTCCAACATAATATCAATCTTAGAAAATGCATTATAGAGGGTTGTTTTCTCTGTGAATTCCACAAGTGCCAAAGAATTTTCAGCCCGGTGCCACTTCCTCACTGCAGTAAAAGAAAATCCAAATGTGTGTGTGTGTAGGTTTTTTTTTTTTTTTTTTTTTTTTTTTTAAATTAATTACTGTTTTGTAATTTTTTGTGGGGGAATGTATCTTTGTACTTGTAGGAATAGTGCTGTATCTAGGGGTGTTGTTTCCATAAGGTGACACCCTTTTCTGACATTAATTTCTGACACCCTCTGAATTCAGAAAACCTTACGGGAAATAAACCACAAACAAAACCGTGTGGTTTAATTCTGTTAAATTCTGTTACGGTTTCCGAATTTCATAGGGTGTTCAGAAAAGGTTGTCACCTTATGGAAAAACCCCGGATCTACCGCGGCAAGAGGGAATCAGGTTTTCTGTTGACGAAAATCTTGGCCCAGCCTGAAAAAATAAATTTATGTCAAAACTTCTATTGACGAGCTCTCAAGTCGTTAGGACATTTTCTGGCACTTTGATACATTGGGAGTCGACTGAACACTGAAAGACTGGGCTTTGCTACTGATCTTTTCTGATGTGCTTGATGGCATTAGCAAACGGTATTCCAAGAGCTTTTGTGGAACCATGTCAAACACGAGCTTCTCAAGTCAACCACCTCTCTTTTTCAAAATATTGACTGGGGACATCCTTGCATTTGTGTTGCCACTGGTTGCAATGCAGATAAAAATTGCTCGTTAGCATCGATCACTGGTTTTGCCTAATCTTCCAGCAAAACATTTTCCACAGACCTGTACAGTGAATTACAAAGTCAAAAACAGGAGGCACAAATGTTTGTACAGTATCGCCAATGTCTCCTCTACACATTGCCATCAACTTCAAGAGATTGTCACCGCGCTAATCTAGTCACGCCTGCCTATGTTACAATAACAGTACCCCCGAGTGCAAGAAAAAAACAACTCCGTGTGAAAGACTAGGGTGATGGTTTGCAGAGGTCTACTGGCGCTGGTCTGCGGCTTCCAATTTTGAGGCACCTGTTTAAAAAAAAAAATTACCAAGTACCCACTGAAGATAAACATGAATTTCCTTTAAAAAGGGAAAGTTCACCGCGAAAAAAATCGCTGGCGGCATAGTGCTACACACTGAATTAATTTTAAAAGACAATGGCACAGCAAGTTGAGACAAACGACCAGTGAATCACTCTGCTTTATTTGTTGCATTAAAGGGACCATACATGGATGACCAATCTGTAAAGAGTTTTTTCATGCGGTCTTGCCCATGGACGGCAGCATTGGAAGAATGGTGTTCTCTACTAGAGACTTGTTAATTATTAAAAGTTTACATTTATATTCAAAACTCATGTACCAAATCTCTCGTTCAACATAAATACATATGGCCTATTTAGCCATTAATGTCTTTACATGTGCCAGATGAATGTCATAGCAGAACAAAGGGCGTGAAACAGTTTCCTTGGAAAATCTGCCCACATGTTTTAAACCAGTCTCTTTTGCTGTCTGATGTGGGTGTGACTATTGTGCTTCATTACTGATGGTACTTGGGTATGGACAATTTGTCATGTGTAGATTTTGGTGAGATGCTGTGTTTTCTTTCCTTAACAGAAAATTAGGCAAGTAGTTACTCGACTATTTGGGTGATCGTACAATTATGGTTAAAGCGTGTGGAACTTGATCGATTGGGAGATAGAACTTCAAAAAATAATTACTTGGCTTACCCCGGGATGCCAGATGACCCAAAAAGCCCCATCTTATCCAAATCATTTTGCAGTTGCATTTGATCATATGAGAAAAGCTTTCTGAGGGAGGGTTCTGATGCAGGGTTTTGGTTTTAATGTGATGTGTTGATGTAAGGTGAATATAGGCTGGATGACATATGAAAAAAATATATTTTTTTGACAAAGCCAATCTGAAAGAACAAAAACAACAGCAAAATATATAAAAAGATCAAGGCATTTTATTTAAGAAACAAAGGTTGAAGGTATGTCGTGGTGTACTTCACATAGTAAAAAGTGTTTCATCACAAATGTGTCCTTGACTTTCCTGCTGTTGATTTGGATAACGTGGGCGGGTAGGTTGTGATTGTGTCATAATTTCTTTGCCTCTGTGAGATGTGGATATTAAAATTAAAACAGGTGAAGTAAACAACTGGATTACCCGATCTCCAAGACACATCGTCCACTTTTTCTTTGCTTGAAGCTAATAATGATCAAAAAATCTCCTTCAAAAAAATTTGTGAGATGTTATTCCATCTTAATCACCGGGCCTCTTCACTTACAAATCAACCACATCCGGTTCCTATCAGTAGGAAGGATGTTGTGTTGCCACACGTATGAAGTGTGTACTTTTTGGGTCGCCTGCCTAAGCAGGAAGACACATAGGGATCACTCACTTTGTCCACTGTAGTTGTCTGGGTTGATGATGTCTGTTGTTGATGTCTGTTGTGAAAAAGCGTTAACATTGCATGTAATATCCACATACCTTGGATTTAAACCAAACTTGGGTCACAGGTGCAACATGTTGCCCCCACTTGTGGATGAGGTCAAAGGTTCACATGCCAACGTGGTCAAAGTATGTGAGGTCAAGTTGTAATATAGGCTGGAAATGTAAAATGGACCTCATATGAAAAGTTCAATTGGAACCAAACTTGAATCATAGCGTGCAATACAAGGGACCCCTCATTTGTTGATGAGTCAAAGGTCCAGGTCATGTTGGGCTATCTTACTAAACGCGACTGGAAGGCGGACACAAGCCGGTCCGAGGCCGATTGTATTGTTTCTTTATCAAAATCATCACACAGAATATCACATTTGATTGCTACCAAAAAGTGCACGAACAATTGTGTTTACATTGAATGCATAAGTTTAAATGATCTAAAATATCTGAGTGTGTGAAGAGATTGTAATCTCCCAAGGCCTACTATCCTACATATTGTCTTGAAGGGTCAGGGTATTCATCTCTAATTCACCAAATACAGCAGCTTGGACTGGTCTGCATTCTCCTTGGCTAAGTCAACTATGCTGCCAGGAGAGTATGTGCTGAGAACAGCAAATTGAAAACTTGGTTTCTTGCATGTTCTCCCATCATCCTGACCAATATTCAATAGCAAAAAGAAAGTCAGCTGGTAAAAAAGGATGCGAGGTGCAGAGGACATGCTGATCTAGCCGAGTGGCTTGCATCCCTGTTGGAAACAATAAAACTGATATGAAATAAACCTTAATAAATCAGCGTAGCTCCAACATTATTACAGTTTGGGGTATGTATGTGTGCATTCGTGGTGGTGATTCGATTAAACACTTGAGATTGTGTTACGCATTCATTGGTTCTTTTGCGTGTGATATGTAATAAAATTGGATTGATTCAGCCCAAATTAGTGGTCGAGCTAGGAGTTGCAAAAAATTTTAAAACTCATGCGAGACCAATAAATATGGGCAAAATCACCCAATTTTCGCATTATATCGTCTGATCCGATATTATCGAGTTATCGGACAATCAAAGCATGATAATGGACGATATACACGGTACAGCGCGTATGCCGTCAAAGCTCTACGCATACGAACTGCTCGGCCCAATCGAAGGTTGCCATAGTAAACAAAAGAACTGACGATTTAAAAAGTCGGGGTAGCTCGGGGGTGTTCTTTGGGTAAAATCTATCATAATTTTAAAATTCACTTCTTTGCTAAATGTTAAAGAATGAGATAAAGGTATTGTGAGAGTACAACAAACTCGGCCTGCGCCTCGTTGTTCTACTTAAAAAAGTCTGTCACCCGTGTGATATGACACGAAGATACACGGCAGAGGCTAAAAAACAATACCTTTATTCTCTACATATTATACCTCTGATTCTATATAAAGAGTGTGTTGGTTAAAAGGAGAGCTCTAACAAAGATATCAAGCTTTTGGAAAATAAGAAATGTGTGGAAATTGTAAAATAAGAACTGTGTGAATTAGTAAGATGTGTTGGTTCCAACTTATTTAAATTTCATGTTCAATTGTTGGCAACCACTGTAATATGCTTCACTGTCCTTAGATCTTGAACTGCAATTAAGAAAATGTATTCAAACGATGTGGGCATTCAAATTATCATACTTGCAATGAAGAATCCAAATTACAACTTCAAGTGTCAAGCCATATGCTTTTATTATCACCTGCATGTAGTTTCGAGCATTTTATGGCGAGTTTGTTTCCTTTCACCCATTATCATTTTAGGCAAAATATCTTTCTTCTGTTGCATGGCTGTACATAAAAGCTTAGTTAAGTTCACTTCATGTTTTAAAAGTATGGGGTCCAACCTGATTGCTTATACCTATGTCATAGATACTGAGGTACTGAGGGCAAATATTTCTGATGCTGGGTTCTGATTGCATGGTTTAGACTGTTAATTACTCTTATAGTTCAGTGTAGTTGTTGTGATTTGTATTATTGTTTACATTTTTCGCTGGGAGAGACTTTTGGGAGAACACAAATGATACGCATGTTCTGGGGTTCTCTCTCTATATAAGTAACTGTTTTAATTCACTCTTTTCTTTATGCGTGAGTAATTTTATCAGGCCTTTTATTAGTATAGTTATTAACAAGTTTCAACAATGTAGCCAAACCAGTTCCTGTGGCAGATGTAACCTGCACCTAAGGGCTATCTGCCCACCGCAAAGCGTGCTTAGGATAGGGAGAAGAACCCCGCGCGACACTGGTCTAATATGGGCTCCAGCCCGTAACACGATATCGAGGGAGAGATATGTAGAGTGAAGCGGTACTATTATTTATTTATTCGCTTCTTTATTCTGGAAAACTCTTTCAATATCATCAGTACTGGTTCTCCCAAAGGTCCAGATTTACTACTCCATATTACTACATACATAGGTACTACATCTCTTATAATAGGAGGGTTTCCTGTGGCCTAAACTTTTAACTACTCACAACAAGCCTGAGTCCTTTTGGTTAGGCAGCGATATGCCCAATTACACTACAATCTGGGCTCCAATCCTCCGTATAAAAGTAAGAGGGAGAGATATACCGAGTGAAGCAGTACACATATCCCTTAAGATAGGACATTGGAGGTTTTCTGGCCAAAAGTCACCGCACCTGGGCCACGAGACCCAGCACCACTCCCTTATTGGAGATTCAAGCCTATATTTATATAACATTTACCATAAGCCCAATACACTGGACCTACAATGTATAGCACAGTTTGCTGATTAGCAAAAACGAAAAGGGGATGGGCATTGCCTGCTACCCACGCACAAGGTACTTGGCAATACGGGTCATTGGCCGGAGTCCAAAGGACGCACCGAGGTCAAACAGCAAACTCATAAGAAACCCTACTGAATTGCACGTAACACACACCTTTTGTTAGCGTGGTCATTAAATATCTTCCTATCCGTATTATTGTCGGGAGCATTACATATGGAAAAAAATATATTTTTGCCATGACATGACGAACAAACAATGCACAACTGTACCTATTAGGGCATTTTCTTTCAATGTCAAAGAAGGTATTGATTACTGACACTAGTAATTAAGTGTTCCACAAATTGTGTGAAAATGTTGTCTTTGAGTTTGGCTGTTTGTATTTGGATCTGTGGGTGCGTAGGCTATTGTGTCGTAATAATGCCTCTGTTTGAGGATGCATATATTAAATAAACGTGAAGCAAATGACTGGGCTTACAGAAGTCTCCATGCCCCATCCTAATGAATCTAAACATATAATCAAAACCTCTTTCATCAAAATTTGTGGAATGTATCCATCTGCCATCATCGGCTCTTAACACATATATCTGTGGGTGAGATTTCTGCCCCCCCCCCCGGACTCATCTGATGACTCTGCGCTCCACAGCCGTTTGCTGATTGGCTCAGCTGTTGTTACTTGGCGTTGCCTTCAAAGGTCGGAATAGAGAAAAATGTATTTTGTTTTACTCTTTCATTCGTTCTAATAAAACTACCTTAAAAAACAGAATGTTAGGCCTCCTTGATTGGCAATGTGTCCCTGTAAAGTGCTCATGATCAGGTTGTCTTTCAAATGAAAATGCAGGCTTTACTATACCTAGTGAAAGTGTTCATCAAAAGGTGTGATGATATACAGTTCCTTTGAGTTGGATAACGTGGGTGCGTAGGTAATGATTTATTGTGTCATATTCCTCTGTTTTTGAGGATGATGAATTAAGATTAAACAGCGAAGCAATGAGTTGGATACCAAGAAATCTCCCATATCTCATTCTTGGCAATAAAATCAAGCCCCGTCTCCTGTCTGATATCAGAAGAGGGATGTTCTAGCCTCATCTCATCAATCCTGATGACTGTGCAACCTCGTCAGTTTGTCCTGATTGGCTCTGCTGTCATTGCTTTGGCCTTCAAAGAGAGATTTATTAGAAACATGATTTTTTTACTATTTAATCTTTTGAATACACCAATTTTTAGTCACCTTGAAATAAAAGTTATGATCTACATGATGTGGAATATATGTCCCTCTTAAAAAGCACATGATTAGTTGTTTTTAGGGAATTTTCCATATCTTATCATCAACACTACTTAATATTTACAAATGATTACGAATAAGCTCCAAAATTATTTCTACTTAGAAATGTGCATCTAATATTCTAAAGTTGTATTATATTTGCATATTGATATGCAAATAATTTGCATAAGTTACCAATTCAGGATTTTTTTTCAAGCATCTGTTGGTGTAACCCCTTGCTGTCATTCCAAATTAGTATCCTCCCCTGATCTTGGCTTTTAATGACATGTACCGTACACAAGTCTTAACTTTTGACAAAGATGTCTTGTAATCATATCACTCATCCTCCCTGAGGCATAGTTGTTAGATGGACATTAGTATTGGGGTTTTTAAATATCAGTACTTTCAAGAAAATCTTATATACACAATTTCAGGGTTTTAGGCCCTTTGAAACTCCAATTAATGAGTTTTTTCAACCTCATCACATTTTTTTCAGACCATAAGAGGGGAACTATTTCCATTCATATTAATTATTTGGCAGGATTTCATACTTTCAACCTTTTACGAGAGCTTATTAACTTTTGTTCAATTTCATTTGCGCATTTCCCAGTTTTCTAACCACTTACATGTACAGTGGAACCTCTTTGTAACATCAGCACATCACACACAGATCTGGTGGGGTGGTGGTTGATTGGGTGGTCCACAGTCTGTCTGACGTCAATAATGAGGCTTGGAAAGCTAACAATTTGCCATCTGACAGCTCAGCCATGTTTTCCTACTACTCACTGGTCTGTGGCACTTCTCCGTAAATGGCAGGGACAGAAGTGGTATGGGAGGAGGTAGATTTGCTGTAGTGTCATCCTTTCTGCCAGTTGTGGAAACAGATCCTCTGAAGGGGGCACTTAATTGCAATCTCTTTCCTTGCGAGAGTCATCGATAAAATGAACTAGTTTGAAATGCCATTGACGTTTGGGTCCAACCATACTTCCTTCCAAAAGTGGCACATTACTGTGCTATAACACTGAATAGTAGTATGAAATTTGTGTTTTTCTTTTGGGAGATTCATTTCATCCCTAAAGTATATTAATCAAAACCTTTTTTGTACCATCAAGACCCTATTGGACAACATTAAGTATAAACTACGACCGACAGATGTAACTTTTCTTGTCACTCAACCGTATCAATGAAGGAAGTGTAAGCTTTCTCCTTCTTTCTCGACTGAGAAGTGGTCTTTACTGTAATGGCTTCGATCACAGCAATGACAGTAACCAACGTTGGACCCCAACAGAGATCTTGAACTGTTGCCCCCGCTGATGAATGGTTATCTGTAGGTGGATCAGGGCTCCTGTTATAATGAGGTGGATTCACAGCTCCTGCTATGGGAATGGCAATACCCTGTAATCTGTTTGCTGGGTTGAGTATAACTCTGGTCATAATCCTGTCCTGGTCCCTTCTCTTCAACCTCAATGGCTCACCATTGTTTTCCGACTGAGGCGGCTATGATAGTAGCTATGAGTGAGAGTCCCACAGTAACCCGGAAGTAAGTGTGAACAGCTCCCCCCCTATGAACACAGTGAGTCGGGACTGCCTGCTCATCTGACGTCAGCAGCCAATGTCATGTGCATCTTTGAATGTGGATCAGGGCTCCTGTAATGGCAGGCGATTCACTGTTCATGTTACGCTGAGGTGATTCCGGACTCCTGCTCTTTCTGACATCACCACGCGGTTACAAATTCACTAGGAACTTTACCATAATTTGGGCCTCCTACTACTTTGACATCAGCTGCTACCCTATTTTCATGTATATCTGAATGTTGTATCAGGGCTCCTGCTATGACAACTGAAACCCTGAAGTGCTTTTATCGTCATTGTAGCATTTTGCAAGTCTACACTCAGCGCTTCAAATACTCCAGTACTTTGATTAAACCAAAAACATGTGTAACTATGGTGTCCCAATGATGTCAGTCTGCGGAGTAGGGCTTCTTTTTCTAACTCTTTGCCATCCCTAATTGAAGTTCTTCTTAGCTCTTCATGGACATTATGTTTTAGGTCACCTGTATAAAACACACACAATACAGGCACAAATTAATAGATCTTGAACTCAGAAGTAGTTACAGTTTCGAAAACAGTCCATTTATTTTCACTGGCATTACCTAATATAATAGCTGATATTTAAAATCGCAATGCATGTGGTCATTACAAGATTAAGGCTTAAGTTGTTTGAATTTTACATTTCTGTACATGATGAAAATTAATGTTGAAATCCTACTATGGAAATGAGATTAGGATCCTCAAATGCCACAATTCTCTCAACTCAACCTATCGGTTCTGCCTAAGACTTCAGTTTCTTCCTGGTGGCATAGTGGGCTGTTATCCCTTGTTCTTCTCTTTCTTCATCGTCACTGGTCACAACTTCAATTTGTCATTTCAACAATTTCTTCACTGTCTACAATTTCATTGTCATTTCACAACTCACCACTGTCTACAACTTCATTGACAACCGTCTACAATTTCATTGTCAACTTTCAACAACTTCGTCACTGTCTACATCTTCTTGACACTGTCTTCAACTCTCATTGTCACTTTCACATCTTCTTCACTGTCACTGTCTACAACTCCACGCCACTTTCTACATCTTTGTCACCATCTCTGTTTGATCTCCTTGGGCTCCTTTTCTTTAGAATCTTTTCGAACTCCTTTCTGGTTACTTGGCGCATTATAGAAGAATATTTGGCACCTGAAAGTTTATTGATTGAAAATATCATGATAAAGAAAAGGGAATGAAATTGTGAGACGCATTTCACACTATGTGCGTCATATGCGAATGCCATTGTAAACAATTTTCCCTATTTTGCAGACCACTTTTACCTCTTAATTTCTTAATTTTTCATTAAATAGGTAGGCAACATACGACATCATATAGAAGTGGCACTTTCTAAAATA
>JAMKCH010026257.1:0-19171 GCA_023653785.1 Ophioderma brevispina
CACATCCTGCTCATGTCCCTTGCCGCGCCTTGGTAGTCGAAACTCAATTTCTGGTCCTCTGGATCAGTCCAATATCATCCGTTGTACCGTCGGTGTCAGAATTCCTCTTTCACGTAACTCACCGCCGTAAGTCTCATCCCCTCTGACCTTTCCGGGATATACTCGTGGTCCCTTCTCACTCTATCTCCATCACTCACATACTACTGCTCCTTGAGTCGTCATCTCTCATCTTCTTTCCGCTTTTTCTTTCTCACTCTTCACACCATCACTGTTTACTCCTCACTCTTCCCATCACTATATCTGGATATCTCATGATTCGTCCTCTCTCTCCACTCCATGTCGTCACTTGTGTCACCTTTCGGATCACCTCCTTCTGCATTGGTAATCGCGACCTCCGATCTATGGACCGGTTGGCCTGGTAAGTTATAGGGGACAGAACCCTATGCTTCTTCCGGTTGTAAAACGACACACTAACCTCTGGTCATATAGATAGTCGCCACAATTCTAGATTTATTAACAACTACGTCACATACAGTTGACAGCTTGGGTAATGTACAGGATGATGGGTAGGGTACCCGTTCCAAGGTTTTTCTTCTTGAACTTGTAAATTGAGTCTGTCTTTTCCTCATTATCAGCTATAGTGTTGCTCACCTGTTTGACGGCCAGATAGCTTAATGGACGAATGATAACCGCAATGCTTGAGCGGTAAAGATTGATCACGCGTGGCGATGCCGATTGGCATAATATATCGGCCCATCCACAAGGTCTTGTTACTGCTTCATGAATAATTCAAACTGAGCGCGGCAAGGTTTATGAATGGAATTACTACTATCATTTTTACTACTTGTCAAATATTATTATTTATAAACTTACAGAGCACAATTTCTCAATCCCGTTTCAGTACAAATAGAGGTACCAAATGGCCCCAATTTAAGCTTAATGTTCTAGTTCAGCCAGAAGAGCTGCTAAAAAATGCATATGTGAAATAAATGATTAGAACAAGTCTAATTTCTTTGGTAGTTAAAATAAATTCCATTAAGTTATTGTATTTTTTCACCAAATTTCTCAATTTTCAAACCTTGTGATAAAAATAGCAATAAAGGAGAAAATTAGCTCCAGAACCTATTTTTTCTTAAATATTCTATACTCTAACAACACACATGAAGACCAAAACGAAGCTGATACGTGTTTTGAAAAATGACCCCTGGTGACAAAAGTTTCATCTACCTATGAAACAGGCCCCTATGCATAAAATTGCACGTCCGAGAACTCAAGAACTGTTTTTTTTACCAGCAATACTTTCTATTGCAAACCTCGGCAGTTTCCCTCAGAACACCATGCCGTCTATTGCCTTTCAGCCGCTTCCCCTGAGGCGATCGCCAAAAACCATTGCTTTCTATTGCAGATGTGTCAGTCAAATGTGCAAATCCCGAAGTAGAAACGTACATTCCTGTCATTGCTCGTATTGACTTTCGGCTGCTCTCCCCGCAGAAGACATTTGAAACAATTGCTTTCTATTGTACTGTGACGTCTTCCGGCAGGAGACCTGTTGCTGCCTATTGCTGGTGAGACTAAAAAGCTTTTTCCACCATTTTTTTTTCCGCTGCAGGGAAACGGCTCACCGGCAATGGAAGGCACTAATTGCTTGATTTGTATTGCTGGTGGGACATCCGGAGAAACTTTGTATTGCCTCTATTGTCACTTCAGATGTCTTAATAGCTGACTACCCTGTGACTCGTTAGGGTTAATAACCAAGTAGTGCTATATTTCTTTTGTTTTTTCACATAGGTTTTTCATTTGGGGGGAGCGCAAACATCGGCACCAACCTTTTTTCTTTTGGCTCTGGTGCCGACCATACAACCCCAAGTGGAAGTCTTGGATTTGGCACCACAAACCCACATCAGCACCATCAGGCTTTAGTTTTGGAGGAACTGGATTTGGGGGCACATCATCAAGTACTGGGGGTAGTGGTTTTCAGCTTTGGGGCTAATAAGGGACTTGGTGCGCTACTACCTCTGCCATACAGGCTTTGGGTTTGGTTCTGGTAAGTTAGCTTGTTAAAGATGCGGTCTGATTGTCTTTGGGATGATGGTATCGGATGAAAGCCATATTTTTTTTCTCATTGTCGTCCAGGAAATTTGAGCCCTCAAATCCATTTCATTCCCAGATATAAAAAAAACAAAATCCATTTAGAGTGGTTACCCATCATATTAGCACAGTATTGAATAGGGCTTTGCAATTGCATATTGCTTCTACCATCAAAACCGCAAGTTTGTTTAACACGGTAATTAATGGACGTATGTGCAAGTGCCAAGGTTTCATATGAAGTAGAGAACACAATGAACATAAATCAGAACAAGCAAGTTTAACACGGCCATCTCAGTCCCAGCGCGTTTCATGGGGTCTTGCACTGAGCGTCTAAGAAAATTATTGTTGGGTGTGTAGGCATGAATCGAATAGCCATGAATCCAGTCACTTCCCCGATCCAGAGCCTTGCAAAAGGATATAAGCAAGGGCCTTGCACCACTGTTTTGCCTATGATTCAGTAAACTCTTTTGTATTACATAATCAATGGTACTTGTATTGAGCATTTTACAACAATGAACCAATTGTGGTTCTCATGTTCTTTTGTCAAGTCTACTGACTGAAACGGACTATCATTTACTGCTTTGCACCCTACAATACATTTTTGTAGAATTGAAGCCCTACACAGTTCAACACAATATTATTATATTTTTCATTGCCAATCGTTATAGAATATACAAAAGCATCTGGTGTGAGTTATCTGAAAAAATAGGTTGAGAAGAACATGGCTTTATGAAGTTATTGCTAAAATTGCCAAAATTTTCATTTGATTGATTTCACTTGCAAAATTTAAAATCATTCGAACCATATAAAATTAAGTTGGCCATCGAAATTTCTTGCCAGAATATTTTGAGCAGCCAAAAATGGCCATAGAAATCTAGTTGTTTAAATAGCGATTTCAAAAAGTGTTATTTGCCCACTCCTAAATTTACTTGACTTTGTCCGTTACAAACAGGGCTTGGAGGCTTGGCGCCAAGACAACAGCAATTCATGATTCGGTAGTGGTTTTGGTTCAACTACAACAACCAGCGCAGGCAACAGGGTTTGGATTTGGTGGTGGAAACAACAGGTAAAAGGCCTTGGCAAATAACTTGTTTTATATTACTCACAGTTGTACTGTTAGCTACAGGAACTTAGGGCTGGGTCAAGGGTTGGAAAATAAGCCAGTGGTTGGGGGGAAAATTGAACCTGCTAAACAAAAAGGCAAAATGGTCATGCGTTCTCCCAAAAAATGTACAGGAGTAACAGGTAAAATTTGGTACAGCTTGGACATCCGGGCAGAAAACCCCAATCCATGTTTTGTTTTGTTTTTTGTTTTTTTTTGCACAAAATCAGTGCTTTTTGTGTCGCTGCCTACGGCTCAGGAAGACACATAGGGATCACTTTGTCCACTGTTGATGTCTGGTTGTTGTTGTTGATGTCTGTTGTGAAAAAGGGTGTAAACATTTGGCCTGTAATATCCTTATACTTTAATGGATTTAACCAAACTTGGGTGACATGTGCAACAGCATCCCCATTGTTGATGAGGTCAAAGGTCAACTACCAAAAGGTCAAAGGTCGGTGATGTCAAATTGCTAAAACAAATAGGCTCACACACATGTAAATGATCTCATTGAAAGTTGATTGAAAGTTCCAATTGGAACCAACTTGAATCCAGGTCAAAGTTCATGTGAGGTCAAGTTGTAAGATTAAGCTGAAAATGTGAAATTGACCTCATTGAAAAAGTTGAGTTCAATTGGAACCAAACTTGAATCATAGGTTTGCAACATGGATCCCTCATTTTGATGAGGTCAAAGATCACATACCAAGGTCAAAGGTATGTGAGGTCAAGTGTTAAGATAGCTGAAAATGTGAATGAAATTGACCTCATTTGAAAAGTTGAGTGCAATTGGGAATGGAACCAAATTTGTTTATGGAGTTTACATGCAAACCCTCATTGTTTGAGTCCAGGTCACATATCAAGGTCAAGGTCATGTTAGGAATGTATTCATAACTGACGACGAAGGCGACACAAGCGGTCCGAGGACCAATGTATTTGTTAGTAACCCTAACCCCAACATCAACCCCCGGACCGGGGGTTTTGCCGAACATCGGCCCAGATGCAACGAGATATGCAATCTATTTTTATTTTAAGGCCCAGATTGCAATGAGAAACAAGTTTTGCGTTTCATTGCATCTCGGCCGTTATTCCCGGCACAAGAATAGTAGGTAAATTCGTTCACGGACCAGAAGAGAACGAAAAACATAGCGTCATGTTCCCGGAAGACGTTTCCCGATGCAACGAGGAACATCATCGCGTCATTTTCCGGAACGACGTCCCTTGATGCAATGAGGAACATAGCGTCATTTTCCGAAAAGCGGCCCAGGTGCAACGAGTAAGGCATCGCAGTGCTAATGCAATGAGAAGCATTGGCCTTCTGCGGCGCAACTCGTCCGAAATGCAATGAAAAGCATCGCATCATTTTACCGAATGTTCGCTCGTTGTTTCTCCATTGTACCGGCCGTCCCAGATGCAACGAGGCGGAACATCGCACATTTCCGGAAGACGTCCAAGAGCAACGAGGAACATAGCTCATTTTCTGGAAAGACGTCCCAATGCAACGAAAACATCGCGTCATTTTCCTGAGCGTCCGCAGGTGCAAGAGGTGCACTGAAAGTCATGTGCGCGACAAAAAATAGTTAGTTGACGGCCGAGATGCAACGAGAAACATTTTTCCGACCGGTACATACGTTTTTGTTGCACCTCCTGTGCACCTGGTTGCGGGTTAGGGTTAAGCATCAAAGAAAAAAAATCTCAAGAATCACAATGAGGTAAAATAAGGAAAGTCATACAGGTAATACGTAAGGCACAGGAAGTGCCAGCAAAATCAGAATCATATTACCGGTGCCTCACCTTTACAATTTGTCAAAAAACAACAAACCTCACACACACCCAAAACACTCACACACACACACATCACAAAAAAAAACTCAGAGCACAAAGAACACGCACAGTCACACAAACCAAAAGCACATGCCACGGACTGCTGTTCCAATCTTAAAAATTACACCGCCTACCCCAAAAGAAAACAAAAAACACTAAAAAAGACCCCCCAAAAAATATAATCTATATATAAAAGAAAGATTCGCAACTTGTTCCAATGTCTCAGCGAGTGGCGCTATCTCGAGTTCTGATTTTTTTGTCATTGGTGTGGGTATACCCCGCCATTGTACGTTTGGACATTCATTTTATCAAACTATTCAGTTACACTGGAAATAACCGGAACGGGTCGGTTGCATCTAAAGCGCGTCGCTGATTCATTTTGGGATAAAACACAAGCCCACTGCAGCACACTATCTGTGCGTAGTATAACGCACAATGCATTATGGGTAACAACACCATGTCACTGCACTCTGTCGTTGTAACAATCGTACCGCACCGGCGCTTTAGCAAAAGACAAAACAGAAGTGCGGGCGTAGGCTTAGAATCAATGTACTACTGAATCAAAAAAATTGTGCAATGATTTAAGATGATCTTGACCTTAATGCCATCACTATATCATAGATTTGTTTTGTTTCTATCAAACACATCTACTATACTTCTCAAATGTTGAAAAAATGAAAGAAATCGATTAAAAAATAAGCCAGATATGACCAATTTGGAAACACACCCCTTTTTTCGGCCATGCCAAGGGATTTACACACATTAACTCGTGTTTGTGAGAATGTTACAATATCAATATCTTGAGGCCTTTGTCAACTTAATGACTTTTCTTGATTATTTCAACTACGGATTAATCAATGAATTTATTTTATACCAATGTGCTAACCGATATGACGAATCCAAACACCAATTCACCTGTTGCAGAGCAAGAAAACAAGATCTTCCCATTGTTTAGGATATTGCAAAGAGGTTAGTTCCTTATTGGCATAGCTTGTATCTATACCTAGATTACAGTAGTAGTGTTGAAACCCTTTTCATTTACACATCAAGATTAATTGGGTGAGATTTTGTGTGAATATTCTTTTCGAAGATCATTGAAGGAGATCATGGCTATTCATATTAATTAAACAAAATAGCATGGGTCATCATTACTTTCATAATGCTATGCCCCGTATATCGTACATTAACATATTCTTGCTTAACTGTATAAATCCCATTGGAATGGAGGAAAAAGAGGTGTGCTTACAAAATTAGTCATATCTGGCTTATTTTTTTAATCGTTTTCTTTCATTTTTTCAACATTTGGAAGTATAGTAGATTTGATTTATTAAAACAACAACAAATCTATGATTCAGTGATTTCATCAAGGTCAAGTTCATCTACAACCCTTGCACAATTTTTGTTTGATTCACGTAGTATAATCAACTCCAGTTGCAATGGCAAAAAGCAACCAAGCGACAAATATGTTACACAACCTACAGGAAAATGGTAAAAATGATACAGAGATGA
Organism: Ophioderma brevispina; assembly: GCA_023653785.1. NCBI lineage: Eukaryota > Metazoa > Echinodermata > Ophiuroidea > Amphilepidida > Ophiodermatidae > Ophioderma > Ophioderma brevispina. The sequence continues at coordinate 6,518 of JAMKCH010026257.1, forward strand.
GAATGAAGCTGCCAATGTAAGTATTTCAGGGCCTCTTTTACTAGGCTACCTGTATTATTTTAGAAGTAAATCGATTTATAAAATATTTTCGTGAAAAAATCACTTTCTGTTCTATTCTACACACTTCAAGGGGTTCGTTCGTAAAAAACCCATTTTTTCAATGTTCTTTATTAACATAGCCTAGGCCTACCTTCAAGTGTTGCCTGCAGGATTCTAAACATGCCTTTGAGTAGCCTAGAGTTTATAGGTATCCAAGAAAATGTTTGTTTTTTTTTTGCCGCAAAAATATTTTAGAACCAAAGATGACGGCACGCAATATTATATATTTTGATCCTTAATTTTATAGATAACATCAGAAGGGGATTCCTCAGCTGGATCGTCTCTTCATGATGTCCACCAGCAGCCCCTCGCATTACACTACAATCCAAGGAACTTAAAGAATCTTATAGATATTGGTAGCATGACTTTTCATTAAAAGCAGAAACTGAGGTGCACTAAAATTCAAAGGCGAAACGACAGGGATGTGTTGTGCAGATGACAAAGTCAGCTTGGCCCCCTTTACCAAATCCACCGGAGCCATTACACATATTTCTCACGTCATCTACTTCAGATAATAAATAATTAACGATATTCGTATAACGCCTTCGCCAGTTATGTACTATTCTGCTTTTGCCATGACATCATTTGGCGTTAATGAAATTCAGCTCCAAGGGTGGAATCCATTCATTCGGATCCACGGTAAAAGAAAAAAAACAAAACAAAACAAAAAAAACGTGAGATTTAGGGTTGCGGGTGTACTGGGTCGCCGAGAGAAATTGCGGGCCCGGGGGGAACCTTGAGTTACGGGCCCCTTTATACCAATTTCGTTTTCCAGAACCCTATACCGGAGGGGGGGGTTTGAAGTTAACAGTGGCTGCGAAGTGGCCATGCGCGGCGCGGGGATAAGGGAGCTTCATGTAGGCCTATAATGTTGATGATGCAAAGGTGTTTTTGATTGAAATATTCATATGTAGAGTGTTTATCTGCTGCCTTGTAGACTCACCTGATTGCAGGAAAGGCTTGGGGAGACAACCCTGAGGATAAATCCGGAGTTGGAGTCCCGTAGGCGACTGACTGCTCTACTCGGCACCAGTTCGGCAACTCCTGCGACGCTGCTGGCACCAAACTGTATCATTTCTTGACGTTCCTTTGGATTTGTCTTCAGCGTGGAGAGGGGGATTCATGTGCATGGGCAACATACGGATCTCCATAGCAATTTCCCTGGCTTTGCGCCCTGGAGACGACACTCCAGACTCAATGTGGGCGCTTATCCATAGTCGTTGCGACTTGACGGGAGGCCATGATGAGATGTTTATGGAGACAGCCCAGGGGGTGGGCGGGTTTTTGGTGGTTTGGGTTTTTGGTTAGGGTAGTGGTAGCCATGACTTTCATTAAGTTAAATGCGGAAACTGTGGTGCACAAAATTCAAAGGGGAGGAAACGACGGGATGTGGTGTGGCAGGTGACAAAGTCAGCTTGGCCCCCTTTACCAAATACACCGGGCCCTTACAAATATTTCTCACTTCATTACTGTCAGATTAAAACGAATATTTATAAAGCCTTCGCCCAGTATATTCTGCTTTTGCAATGACACCATTTGGCCACTAATAAAAATTCAGCTGCAAGGGTAGAATCCATTCATTCAGATCCACAGTAAAAGAAAAACAAAAAAAAATAAAAAAAAATTGAGATTTAGGGTTGCGGGTGTACTGGGCCGCCGAGAGAAATTACGGGCCCGGGGGGAACCTTGGAGTTTCGGCCCTTTTTACCAACTTCGTTTTCCAGAACCCTATACCGGTGGGAGGATCGGGGTTTGAAGTTAACAGTGGCTGCGAAGTGGCCATGCGCGGCGCGGGGGTGTGGGAGCTTCATGTAGGCCTATTATGTTGATGCAAAGGTGTTTTTGATTGAAATATTCATATGTAGAGTGTTTATGGAGACAGCCCAGGGGGTGGGTGGTAGCATGACTTTTAAAAAAAAAAAAAAAAAAAAGGGGAGTGTCCCCCTCCCGCTAAGCGCGGAACCCTTGCAGTGTTCACTTTCCAACACACATTTTCTCATGAACAATTGATAGAAACAAATATAAATTTGTAATTGTTTCACTTTTTAATGATAGAGGTATGATAAACGGTTGTTAAAAAGTAAAATAGAGCTGATGGTTTTAGTTTTATTTCAAAATAATAATATATAAAGTGTTCATTGATAGAAACGATTTGAAATTGGTAAGTAGTCCACTTCATAATTCATGACGAACCGTTTTATAAAACAAAATCTTAATTGTGTTTGTGTAAATTCTCAAACCAAGAGTGGCCCAGCCAGCACTAAATTTATTAACCGCGCGTAGCGCGTAAAAAATGGAAATTTTGTAGGTTACAGAGTATTTTCTCAACGTAAGTAGGTGTCATTGCCGCAGGAGGGGGAAATGGGCCCCCTGTATCTGCCAATGTGCTCTCTTTCTCCCCTCTCTCTCTCTCTCTCTCTCTCTTTCTCTCTCTCTCCCTCCCACTCTCTCACTCACTCACTCTTCCTCTCTCTCACTTTCTCTCCCTCTCTGACTTTTGTCACAAACGCAAGGGCTGAACTTTTATTTTTTTTACGGGCCCATAGCACCCCCGGGCCCCCTAGGACCCCGGGCCCGGGGTCAATTACCCACTGCAGGTGTAAAATTTACTGCAGCTGCATTGGTAATGTGAAATACGGGACAGAGACGGGACCTTGATCCTTCAGTGATTGCTTCTGTTCATTGATTGTTCCCATTTCAGTGGTCGCTCCCGTTCACTCAGCTAGCGGGGGCCCGCTAGTAAATTAATAAATCATTTATCATCAATATTGAAAGAAAATTTCTTAAAATGTTCGTCCAGTGTATCAATTCTGAACTCAGTTTTAAATTTCATAGTAACCAAATCCACATATTTATTGGTTGGTTTTGCATTACCCCAATCAAAAGTATGAGCAGTGACCACCTTTAATTGTGATAGGCTGGATAGTGGATATTGAAGCGATGGGCTGGATAGTGAAGCGATGGGCTGGATAGTGAAGCGATGGGCTGGATAGTGAAGCGATGGGCTGGATAGTGAAGCGATGGGCTGGATAGGGAAGCGATGGGCTGGATAGGGAAACGATTGGCTGAATAGCCAAGCGATGGGCAGGATAGCGAAACTATAGGCTGGATAAAAAAAAAAAAAAAAAAAAAAAAAAAAAAAAAAAAAAAAAAAAAAAAAAAAAAAAAAAAAAAAAAAAAAAAAAAAAGGGCTGGATAGTGGAGCGATGGGCTGGATAGTGGAGCGATGGGCTGGATAGTGAAGCAATGGGCTAGCTGGATAGTGAAGCAATAGGCTGGATAGTGAAGCAATAGGCTGGATAGCTGGATAGTGAAGAGATAGGCTGGATAGCGAATTGATAGGCTGGATAGTGAAAGGATAGGCTGGATAGTGAAACGTTAGGCTGGATAGTGAAACGATAGGCTGGATAGTGACAGAATGTGGGTGGGCGTACCTATTAATTTTGCTCTTGTTTTTATTTTCCCTTCTAGGTTTTGGTGGATTTGGAACAGGACTTGGAACTCAACAGCAGCAGCAATTACAGCAACAGCAGCAGCAAGGTCAGTCAAATCTTCCTTAAAGGACGGTAGCTTTCATTTGAAAGTTTACTGCAAAAAGAATGTTGCCCATAAATATCCCTCAAATAAACAATCCTGCCACTTTTGAAATCCGCTAAAATGTTGAAAGTACCCAGGAAATATTAACCCTCTTCTGACAGGGGGAGTTACCACCTCCCCTAGTGAACTTCGCTCTGGCGCGCTAAAATGCCAAAAACCTTCGTAAAAAATTCTAGGTAATCATTCTCTCATCCTTTCCAGTCGAAAAAATGTGAAGGGTATGCTGTCAAAGTCGAAGGGTGGGGGGTGGTTGCCACCCAAGGATATTTTATGGTGCATTTTTGAAAATATTATGCACAGTATGGCTCTAAAACTCTGTTTATGTAAAACTGGCCAATTGCCATCATTTAGAGCTGAAAACCGCATGAAAATCCGATATTCCTACATTTTTTAGCCCAAAATTGGATTTTCGCCTATTTCCTGTGGAAAATGCCAATTTTGTCGACTCCCGGACTTGATTACGTCATTGTGACACCATACTAGGTATGTTGGTACTTATTTTGGTATCAATGGAAAGAGGAGGATCATAACTATCCACCGGTATCAAAATCATAAGCATCGGGTGCTTAATAACGAATTCTCGAGGGGGGTGGTAACCACAGACCACAGGTCTTAACTTAGCAACCAACGCAAGCATGCTAGGGTTTGGGTGTTTGTGTTTTAGCAATAGTAGGCTTGATTAATGGGTCAGTTGATAATGCTTATTGCTGTAACCGATGTTAGCAATTAAGATTGGGGAATTCATGCTGCACATTGGCATCATTTGGAGGTTGATGCACTTGTGTCATGCTGCATTTTGTTACATCAGCATGCGCCTACCAATGTTGCATCTCATTGCGTATGTTCTTTGCATTCAATGAGTTGGATTTTTCTTACTGGGTGTTGGCAGTCCTTTCTAGTTGTATTCAAGCCATCAGGATCACAAAATTAGATTTAAAAATTTTTACATATGCAAGATGTTTGTTTTGTTCATCTATACAAGTTTCATTTTGTTTTACTTCAGTTCATATTTGGATGAAAGGCCAATTAGTTCCTCTTCTTTGAATTTATATACAAAAGCTCTCCCTACAGAAACCATGGCAGGGTCCGATAATTTTCCCACTATGTCTTCCAGAGGATGGGTTGCCTCTTCAATTGGACACTTGTCAAAAGCAGCAGTTACCTGGAAAAAATTGGAAATTCTTTTTAAAAGTAAAAAAAAAACACTTAATGATACAACATATTATGCATATTGGTTGAAAAAGATCAATTACATCTGTATGCAGTCGTACACTCAACTTGCTCAGAAAGTGTGAGCATGCAGATGGTCTCCTCAAGAAAAACTTTTTATTGGCTGATTAATTGAAAGTATCATTCGTTATGGACTGTCTCACCTTTAAGTGCTTCCTCTTTGTCACTAGAAGGTGGTAGGGACCATGTGGTTGAACACTATGTACTTTCTGTGTGTTTGATATTGGTTTGGTGTCATTCCAAAACGCTTCAAGGTTTTGTTTGTGCAACTCTATTTGAGCTGCAGAAATGTACTGAACAGATGTTCCAGGATTCCTTTTACTAGCAACTTTGGAGAACTCTTCTGGAGTCACAATTGGTCTTGCACTACTTCTCACATAATGCCAAACAGCCCTTTTGACAGTCCATCCACAACTCCTTTAACATGGGAGGTGCCAAAGAATTGCCATCTAATTCTCACATGAAACTTTTCCCTCCCACTTTTTCCATTTTGAGAATAGAAACGCTGCTTGAATGGATAAGCTGCCCATCTGACAAAACTATGTCGCTACTTCGGATAATTTTTTCTTTCAAAGATCCAAGGATTGTAGCTCAGAAGCAAGACAAACTCATTTCATATGGTGAGGATTCATCATATACTAGTGATCATCCTCTCCCTTATAAGCTTTGTCCACCCATGTATGTGTATAAACAAGCGTTGCTTGCTTGATGTGCCCATGATGCCCAGTGAGCTGCTTGAATCTCATTTTGGTGGATCAGTGCTGCATTCTCTGAAAAACCACTCCATGCCACATGAACTCCATCACATTTTTCCTTTTCCTTGATGGTTGCAAAGAATGAGAGCTTCCTTTTGAAACAATACACATGCACAGGAATGACGGAATTCAGCCTTTGGAACTCAAGCAGTGCTTCAACAGTGGATGGAATTCAACTTTTTTTCTCCATCCTGCCACTGGAAATATTTATGTGCTTGTGTCTGCTCTGAGATCAATTTCACAGTCCTCCACGGCGGTAAATTCTCTTGGTGACATGCTCTGCTTTTCGGCATTCCTTGTAGGTTTCTTCGTCATGCTATCTTGTTCCAAATACCCCCCTTCCAGCCTTTGCGGATCTTTCTTAAAACGCTCACATCTTTCTCTACTTCTTCCCTGGTGTGCTTGACTTACCATCTTAATCTATCAATCTGAAATGCTCTAAATATAAAACCCCTAACCCATTCGAAGTCAATGAGAAATCACTCACAAGGATGCCAATTGTCTCTCATTACTCTCAGACTTCAACAGGTATTTATTTTACCTAAAATGATTCTGATTGACTTCTCAGACGTCTTCCCGTAAAACATCCCATTGATTCTGGTTGACCCTTGTCCGTCTTCCCCCGGAAAAAGGGGTGGAGGGGGGTTTTTGGGGAAGCCAAACCGTAGTATGTAGTAGTTTTGACCAATTGACAGTTTTAATAGCAATGCTTATGAGCTTATTGTAATTGATATTCATGCACACACCCTCACAAAACGGCTTTTTATAAAAATTCATTACCGTTATATAACTGATGTACCCTCTGAGTAACCAAGCAAAAGAGACCTCTAGAGATCCTGTAAACTGTAAGGCTTTTCTGACCATGTCTCTGATTGTGTAACCATAAAATTGCTGATAGACCTTGGTGGGGTAAATAAATGCCCCTCCACCATTGTAAAATGCAACCCGCATGTTTCCTTTCTTAAAAATCATTTAGATTTTAGGTTTCCTCCCCACATTAATGATACCTATGTATGAAATGCCACCAAAAAGAGCACATGTGGCCTAACCGATAAGTGGCAGGACTCATGATTCTGATCATTGTAAAGCATGGTTCAAGCCCCACTACAGCCAATGTTTTTGTGTCCCTTGGAAGATACTTAATCTCACTTACCTTGTCGACCCAAGCAATGTTTGGGGAGCTGTTATGGGGATTATTAGAATTTAGAGTGTGCTGATAGGGATGAGCACTTGGCCAGCTGCCCCTTGGTTGAAACAAAATGCCCAGTTGACAATTTCCTCCGGATGGCAGTATAATATAATGGGCAGGCAGGGCGGCTTTTTTAATGATAATGCAAATGCTCTTTAAATAAAAGAGTGATTATTTATTAGAAGGCTACCCCATCAAAATTTTCAATCCAGACATAACGATATTGGAGTTGGCCTATATTACAGGAAGAAAAAGAAACGATTTATTATGGTGTGTTGGTAAGCAAGATATGAATGAGGTACACCTAGAGTTTCTTCCTACAGCAAATCTTGGTTTTATCCTATAAACCTGCAGGTGTTGATGGCAATTTAACTCCATTGCCAGTGCTCTCTCCATTGCCAGTACATATGGAGATGAGAGGGGATGTCATCATAGCCAAGTGGAATCAGATACAGGCATTCTGGGAACAGCAAGGGCTACTTTAACCAGCAGGGTGCAGTGGAATTTAACCCAGAGGGAATCCATTCTGTAGATTTTAAGGTTGAGCTTTCTGTCATCTCTCGTGGTTTGTTACTTACCTTTTCTTAAAGATGGTATTATTTATCCCCCTCATCATCTTTATTTCATGGAAATTGTACTTGAGGTACATGTTGAAATGTGTGGCATTTGTGATTACAGTTGCAGTGGAAGTATGAACGGACCCCTTAAGGCGCTTTACCTTCAATTAACCCTCTACGCAGGGATAAATGGGTACCTGCATTATTCATTGCTGGGAAAATAACAGACTCGCTGTAGGACAAGGTTGTAGCGGATCCCCCTATAGCAAAATTATATGGGGAGTTGTTCTAATCGCTTCAAAGAAGATGGTACTTGTTCTTGTAGTATACACAGGTTGTCTGTTTCTATTGACTGCATGTACTATTTCTATATTTATACAAAATAAAAAAAAAGAGCTGGTTGGTAGTAATTAAGGTGCTTACTGCAGGGCAAAAAGGTTCCCGGTTTTCAAAATCCGTGGCTTCAATTGCTAGATTGTGATCATGTATCACTGTCAGATGTAGCCCTATGCATGAAAGTTCTAAAGGTGTCGTGTGACACATGCAAAGTGCCGTGCTAGTAAGTTGCAGTGCCGAATTACGGTCTCTGTTCAGATACTGCATTGCAGTACTACAACCGAGGTGAAATTTATTTAAATGCCCCGTGCAGCAGGTTGTTACGTTGAGTTGCTGCAGCAAGTGATCGCTATATCGGCACTGCACTGCACAGTGCAGCGATAGGTATGAACAACCTTATGATCTCAGAAAAGATGTATGCAGAGTTACTGTTCCTTTCTATATTCTATAACAGCCTTTGTATACAAAACGATGCATTGACTCGAAAACCACGTCCCATATGAACAATTACTTAGAATCAGAAAAGCATGAAAGTGGTAAATCTACAAATTTCACCCGTGTTGATATTCCGTGACATGCTGCTACCTCATGAGTGGTTTTGCCTACTAATTCACCTACTCATTTAAGTACACTTTTTGAGAAAAGTGAAAGATCACAAAATGATGTGACATTTTATGCATCAATTACCTCTGTGCAAGGGGGTCACTACATCTGACCAGGAGGGGGGAACAAGGTATTCTGAATACCTCATTTGGGCTTTTGGGATCTTTGATGGCAGATAATACCACCTAATCCAAGTCCTTTGAAAAGCAACTGCAAAAACAATAAGGATTTATAGATTGGCTGAATACCAGGAATTTGCTGGTCTCTACTAAATCATTGTTAACTTGCAGTTTCAAAGGGACATGTTGGCCAACATTCAACCTTACGAGTGGGTATTAACTGTCAACATGATGCAAAAACAGAACACACGAGGATAGTAATACAACTATGCCTGACTGACTGGGTCGGTTAGGTGCTGTTAAAATCCAACCAAACGATTAATCATTTTGAAACCTAACAAATCAGTCTCCTACACCAATTGAAAGTGCCACCGCTGTGTTACCCTTGATTTGCTGGTTTACAGAGTGAGTCTCTTGCGTGGATCAACTTTGGAATGGCGCTAGGTATTGATCACCGTTGAAAATTTGCAACATAATGTTGGTGGCTAGCAATTTAGATTATTTAATCATGGAGCAAAGTCAATAAAAATATGCATTTTCATTTGTTCTTCTTCTCAAAACGTACAGGACTGTGGGTTACACAGTGAAGCCCAGCACGCGTGACGGAAGATGGCATGATTATTCTGCACTTCAAGAAGAAAGAAGCTGAATGCCGAAAACTTAAACAGCAACTGGTCGACAATCTGTTCCGCATATTACGGTTCCAATCGAGGCCTCTCAGTACGCGGTGGAGGAAGATGTCAGGTCACTGCCTGATGAAAAAGTACGTTATGTGCCAAAGTTTGAATCTTTTGGGTGTTGTGAAAAATCAGCCACTTACTCAGCAAAAAATAATCAAGCTTTGCAGGTTCAAACTATGGCAGTAGAAGGCAAGAGGCTCTCCCAGAGGGGGTTTGAATCAATCCCATGAGATAGCAATGTGCCTATACCGTACTGTTAACTAAACCCATGTTAGTTCTTAGGATAAAAAGTGTTTCAATAGTTTAAGAACCACACAACACATTTCATTAATCATGCAAAAAATTCCCTGTTCTAACACTTGTGGGTAAATTTAGCAGTAATTCAGGATTGTTCTGTGTTAAGGACTTGAGCTAGGAATATAAACAAGAGGGGAACGCGTTTGTATTATGGAATAAAGCTCCAAGCCCGTAACCGTTCTCTCACACACAGCGCGCTGGGTTTGCTGCGTAAGCACTCGCGTGTCGCCACTGTTTGCGGCGCAAGACACGAATATACAAATATGTGCGTCACGCGTTCTGGATCAGTGCTGCATTTCCCTAGTGTTCCAATGGTCTGATCGGCCAATTTGTCTGCAATAATTATGCGAAAAACCAAATGTTGAAGAAAAAAAATTGCTTCTAAAAAGATTCCTGCATCCCTATGCACAAAAAGTTTCCTGATGACCCCTGTAATTTTGCTTAAGAAAAGAGATATTTGGAGTCCGAGTAATAGCATGTGTCATCAGTTGTTATTGTTGTTTTCAACTCGTATGTGACGAATGTAACAATACCACCACCGCTGTCGCATAAATATGCATTAAGGATTTCCAAATACCGACGATCGTGAACCAAATATGGTGGTGCCCAAAACTAATTATAATGAAGTGCTATGCTCATTATAATACTTTTGGACACTCGATTTTGGTTACGCCGTTTCGTGAGAATATGCGGGTCTCGGTTATATTTACGGTTCATTGTTTAAGAAATAGATTTTAATGTGATCACATGACCCTATGATGTGAATTTCCCAAAACAGGTGCAATGTGGGTTGCCGGACTCACCACCTCTGAGGCTCCTCTTCCTCTGGTTGGTTTTCATCAATTCCTAGCAGGTTGCATCAGAAGAGTGTGTTTATTTCCCCTAACATCTTTTTCCGCATTTTTTTTTGGGTACATCAAGGCGCAATTTCCCCCTAAAAGCAAGGCAGAGGTCCGCTCCCTCCTTGATTTTTTGAAAAGTGGCAAATCATCTTAGGGATGTAGAGAATAGTCCTTCCGTCATCACATACTGCTGTCGTATTTTACAAAAACATGTTTTTCTGAGAAAATCACGATTGAAATTCTACCAGGGGGGGGACCAAATTTTATAGGCATGTACCAATGAATGTAAGCGTAAAAGAAACAGGTTTACTTTACAATTTTGAAGAAAATGTGTGATGTTTTAATCAGCGTTCAAAATAAGGTGGGTCCTCGGTCACATACCATCATCTATGGCTTATAGTGGGTTGGAGTGGCGTCTAGTTTCGGGGGTTGCCGGATTCACAATCATCCAGATACCTGTGGTTTTTTTTTCAATGCCTATGGTGCACAGGCCACTCCTTTAAATTGAAAAGATAGAGTAAGTGTTTCAGAATTTGGGGGGGGTTCCATTTTGTCCCTCCGTCTCCAGCAAATTGACATGCGTGATGGCGGACTCAAAACGTAACACTAAAACAGCGATGTGTGATTTTGCACGCAGTGCAAGAATCCACTTTGCAGTATTGCAATAAAACTTCACAACTTCACAAACTTTGCATATAACATTCCTCTCAATTTTGTCTTCGCCTTCAAGAACTGAGGTGGGTCATCTACATCCTAGAGCGCTCTGCTACAGGACTTTCCAAGCGCAATCCCTGCCTTCGCATGCGTATCATCACTTCAGGACCAGAACAACATTCGGAAGACCCAGCCTTGGTCAGCTGGGTGTTGTAGAATGGTCCTAATCGTGCCGTGTCAGGTGCTCAGCTGGAGGCCTACCTTAGTAACCCGCATTGGGTTATGACCCCAGACTGTGTGGAGACAGGCAAGACTAGACAATCCTGATCCAGAAAGGTAAGTCAAAACTAGAGATTACCCGATATTTGTATCGGACATCGTATCGGCGGCCGATTTTGCTCAAATCGGCAAAAATCGGATCTGTAAAAAATATGTCAAGGCTGGTCCGTATTCTCAGGCGATTTACTGAATGAACGAAAGGGACGAAGTACATGGGTATTTTTTCCAGTTTTTTAGACAAGAGTTGCTCCAAAAAGGTAACCCTTTCCCTTTCCTCCGAAATACATAATCGGAACATAAAGGTCAAATGTGGACTGCACAGGTTTGATACCTCATCGTCGCCAATTCCCAAGTGTAAAGAAATTTGAAACTCAGTGCGATCTTTACAATATGGGGAAAATCGTTGGATCGGATCGGTGGATCGGCCGATACTAAAAAAAATATCGGCCAGTCGTCAGCAGAGGAAACCTAGTCAAAACACTGGCATAGCTTGATAGTAAACCAGAATGAATCTTGACCAAGTTACAACCACAATGACAAAGTAGGCATGACAAGTATAGTGCTGTATATTTTTCTGCTAAGCTATGCATATTAATAGCTCAATTGGCATATTTTGAGGTGCAAATTTTTCTTCAGTCTGACACTTACATTGGGAGAGTGTAGTACATGCCTGTTACAGGTGCAAAAAGAGATTTTGGAAGGCACCCAATATTGTGTCATAATAGTAATTTCATATAGATTAGAAACACTCAAAAGATTTTCTTACCCTGTATTAATTTTAAATCCTAAAAAATCAAAAAAAGAGAGAAAATTTGTGATTTTGATATGCCTATCATTTTCAAATATAACCATAGGCTGAATTTGTAGTTTGCTCCTATCCAAAATTAGAAATTCACACCAAATTTTTGTACCAAAGAAACTTTCTCAGCTTAATGCCTGTCGTATGGGATATTTTTGATGGAAATCTTTTACATCAGTGCAAAATCAGTATTCCAAATTTTTAACGGGCACCTGGTATTGAAATCTCCTTGTTGCACCTTTAAGTTGATTACCTTTAGTGTAGATGGACCCGAAGGGACCCCAGTTTCAAATCTGGTGGGATTCAATGACATACTTGGATTTAATTGGGCTCTCAAATTCTGGATTCAATTAGAAAGTTCATAGATTAAATAATCATATTCTGCTCCTCCACCATGGTGTATATGGATTGGGCAAATGAACCATGCAACACCTTGCCTTTCCACAGGTGACATACTTTAGCCCGCAGATCTAGTTATTAGAATGATACATGTGCATGTTCCTCACACCGCACTATTGCTGAGTGTGAGTGTATCCAGCCACCCCGTTAGTGGGGAAAAACCCGATTTAAAAACTTGAAATGGTTTAACTAACAAATAACATTTAAACAAGAAAACAT
>JAMKCH010026258.1:0-19093 GCA_023653785.1 Ophioderma brevispina
TAGTACTGCCCCCCTCTGGTTGGACGCGGGTTAACATCAGGAATTTCGTGACCTTTGTTTTGTTTCGTGACTTTCGTAAAGGTCAACAAACTAGATCAAAACTGGCTATTGAACCGTAATTGTAAGACGCCACATAAACGTAAATCGAACACTAAAGCCACTCTAACTTTTATCTAGCCGAAATTGCATCTCTACCTCTATTCGAACTCTAAAAGGAATTCGCACTCAACCTTAAAAGCAACTCGAACTCTCAAAGCAACTCGAACTCTAAAAGCAACTCGACTCGAACTCTAAAAGCAACCCCGAATCTAAAGCACTCGAACTCTAAAAACAACTCGAACTCGAAAAGCAACTCGAACTCGAACCCTAAAAGCACTCGACTCTAAAAGCAACTCCGACGCTACCGACTCTAAAAGCACCTCTACTCTAACTCGATACTCTAAAAGCACCTCGAACTCGAACTCTAAAAGCAACTCGAACTCTTAAACAACTCGAACTCGAACTCGCACTCGACAACTCTAACTCGCACTCTCATAAAAAACTATTACTCTTTTTTGACTGTCCCTGGTGTGCGGTCATTGTTGTTTTAGACAAAGCGAGCTGCGTTTCTTTGTATCTTATTTGATTTTGTTGACATATTTTTGGTATATGGATCCCATGCCACAGAAGCGTATTCGACATGAGGACGAACCAGAGTACAATAAGCAGTTTCTTTGATCTTTTCGGACAGTTTCTTAGATTTAGGCCTAGCATACGGGCTGGCCTTCGATGTTACGTTTGCGACCTGAGTCTCCCATTCCATCTTATTTTGTATTGGACACCTAAATATGGGTGAGAACGAGACGACTTGAAGCTCTTGGTTTCCATCTGTATGTACGAGAGAGATTCCAATCGAGATCTGTTTTATGTTCATAACATAACATTTCGTAGCGTTGAATGCGCATTTGCCATTTCACCTTCCCATGCAAATAAAGTCTGTCAAGGTCCACTTGTGTGCGTTCGCTTCCTCTTGTTTTGAAACCTGTCTGTAAACTAAACAATCGTCGGCGAATAAACGGGTGGGTTGTGATAATTATCGGGAAGGTCGTTAATAAAGTAAAAACAAAGCGGTCCTCAATAAGTGCGTTTTGGAACACCGGAACACTATTGGAGACTGTAGAGATCTGTCCTTCAAGTACAACTCCTCTATGTTCTTCCAGAAAGAAAACATTTGATCCAAGAGACAATGTTCTTGTTGATTCCGTAAGTGCGTATTTGTGAACAGACGACCATGTGAACAACGTCGAACGCCTTTGCTGTAAATCAAGGATGATAAGATCAATTTGCTTTTTATTGTTTAATGCTTCAGTTTATTCCGTTTGTAGTGAGAGATCATGTGGGCTGTCGCAGGCTCGTCTTTTGCGGAATCCATGTTGACTATCGTGGAGTATGTTGTGGGAATCAAGATGATCTGATATCTGCTATGTACTATATGTTCAAGGACCTTACAACATATACGGTCAGCGACACGTGGGCTATAGTTCGTTGGATCAACCCTCTCTCCCCTTTTAATAGGGAGAAATATGTGGCTTGTTTTCCAGTCCTTGTGGCAGTTGACTTTGTTTGTAGTGACATGTGAAAAATCGAGGTCAATATAGGAGAAATCGGAGTTCAAAGTAATTTCAGCACCTGCAGGTAAACCGTCTGGACCGGCTTGCCTTTGATGGATTCAGATTTTCTAGAAGTTTACATACTCCTCCCCTCAGTGATTAGTAAAATTTGGCATCTCGGGGAATTCTGGTGTAGTTGGTTTCAGGAATCGATGAGATTCTTCCTGTGTAAAGACTGACTTGAAGTAATTATTCAACACTTCAGCTTTGCTCCCTGGGTCTGAGATAAGTTCACCATGTCGCTGAGTGCGGGAATACGTGTGCTGTCACGTCTTAATGACTTAAATATATCTCCGAACTTTGGGATTTCCCTCATTCTTGGGCAGAGTGTATTGTTTATGTAGTCCCAGTATGCATAACGTAAAACTATGGGTTTTGTGGACTTGGGAACAGCTGTACTCTCCCAAACACTTTCCTCTTGGAGTGTTTGGCTTTCTTGAACCATCTCTGCTTCTTCCTGATTTGTCTTTTCAATTCTCTAGACATCCAAGGTAAATCGCTGATGGTCTCACGAGCTTGGTGGGAATGTGCTTGTCAATAAGACGTTGTAGACCACAACGAAATAAAGGACCAGTTTTTTCTTCAACGTTTGCAAGACAAGGTGCTCCGATTCGAAGTCGCTGGTCTTTCAGTTTTGTAGCATCATCAGTGAGGGCACTATATCAAGTTTTTTATCCATGCTCACTCTGCGTGGTGGAATCTTTGCTCTTTTGGGTTAATGTTTATATGCGTCATGGCATGCATGTTTGCAACAGACCTAAACCAGGCATGTGGTACACGTCATCAATAGGGTGGGGTTACTAGTGATGACAAGACTATTATATTTTCTGTATCATCCTGCCTGTGTGTTGGCTCGGTAACCATTTATATTAATTACTATCATTGATGATGTGAACTAGTTTATGACAAAGGACCGCTCGTATTTGCCATACTTGGGAACTGACATGGAATTCCACCATATGCACCAAGATTAAAGTCTCCTCCTATTAGGATGTGACAAGTATTGGTTTTATCTCTAAGTGCGTCTAGCGATTTCTCAAATCATTAGGCCTATATTCGCATCAGAAGGTGGTCTGTAGAAACATCCGATAAACCACGACTTAGATCCTTGTATCTGTAATTGAGCCTACAACCTCACTATCACTGTCAAGATCGGACGATGTGTTAAGATCAAATCATTTTTGTTGTGCAATGAACACCCCGCCACTCGATTTAGGTGGCCTATCTTTTCTCAGTACTTGACGTTCTCTGGAAAGATTTCATTGTTTGTAATGTGAGTCATTTAGCCATGATTCGGTGCCCAGCAAGGTTGTGTTTCAAATTTTAAATTAAATATAATTAGTTTTGATGTTACTAATAATTAAAACATAATTCAACTGAACATTATTTAATTATTTATTCATTGATTATTTATTTTTATTTTTATTTACTTGTTTATTTTTTTTAATATTTTAGTTATGTCATTTGTAAACAGCCACTGAAATGTTTCTGTGTAAATAACACATTTTAGTTTTTTATGTTAGGTTGAGATAATTAAACTGCACATTATTTTTGTTTTTTGTTGTTTATTTTTTTATTTGTTGTTGTTTTATATTTTATTTGATTTTTAGTTTTGTTGTATTATTATCTATTTATTAGGCGCGATAATTGCCTAATAATAATTAAAGCATAATTAAACTGAACATTATTTTTTAATAATTATTTATTCATTCCTTTATTTATCTAATATAATTTATTTAATTTTTTTATTTACTTTGTTTATATTGATTTTTTGTTTTATAGTTAGTATTGAAAAACCCAACATGATTGTTTCTGTTGTAAATAACAACAGTTATTTTATTGTAATGTTAGGTTGAGATAATTAAACTTAACATTGTTTCTTTTGGTTTATTTGTTGTTTCTTTAGTTTTGTTGTTTTTTTATATGTTTTTAAATTTATTTTTGTTGATATTTTATCTAGTTATTAGGCGCGATATTGCCTGAAGAGAATAAATTAAAGCCACAAGTAAAATTGAACATTATTGTTTAATTATTTATTTCATTATTTATTTACTATTTAATTATTATTTTGGTTTACTTTACTTTTTATTTCACTTGTTTATTTTATTTTTTGTTATATTTATACATTTTTTTTTTTTTTTGTTTTGTAAAAATCCCACCATAATTGGTTTTTCTGTTGTAAATCAACTTTAGTTTATTATAGTTAGTTGAGATAATTTAAACGGAACATTGTTTATTTTTGTTTAATTTGTTTATGTATTGTTTATTTGGTTTTTTTTTAATATTTATTTTTGTTGATATTTTATCTATTTATTTTGTAACACGCCCCACCATGATTTTTTCTGTGTAAATAACAATATTCAGTTTTAATTGTATTGTTTTTATTGTTATGTGAGATTTTTGGTACCGTAGTTGCTAGTAGTACTATGATGGTCTCAGACGTGAAATCTTACGGTTTATTTGGTCCTAGTTTTTTAGTCTCCCGGGTAGTATAATGACAGTTCAATAGTTTAAAATCCTGATTATTCAAACTACCAAACTATATCCCTCCCATATGACACATATAATACCCTCTTCATTTCGACCATAATGATCCCCGATTCTCCGTTCCGTCGACCCTATTTTAAGATTAAAGGTGCATTTCGTGATTCCAACCCCTTCTGTTTTATTCATGGTGCCCTAGAATATCCTAGCCGTGAGAAAAGCTTATTACAAAATTTGAGTTGCTCCCGATCTTGCGGTTTTTGTGTTTATGATCAATGTTTTGTTTTCCCACGGTCCCCTAGGCTACTGTGCTGTAATATCTGGCCGTCTTTTACGGGACCTAAAATACAAAATTGCGAAGTTCGTAGCAGATACGGACCGAACTTTGCACGTAAGATTTGGTACACATGGAAATTACTAAGGCGAACGGTTCAGATAATATAAAAATCTCAACTTTTTTTAGGTAAGGTCGGGGGATGAGGCTGTGGATCACGAAATGCCCCTTAAATAGAGAATAGAGAGAGAGAAAATTAAAAAATGGGAAGAAGAAAGAAAAAGAGTAAAGAAAAAAAGAAAAAAGCGCCCACACCCCTCATTCCACTCAATACTGCCGGCACTGAACATTGAAGATGTGATCTACGGTTAACCGTATATGCGCCGGCCCTTACGACCCCCGCTCATGTCGCGTCTCTCCAGCAGTTCGCAAAGATCCCCATAATTCCAGTTTCAAAGGTCCCCTTGTCGGGGAAATGTTTGTCCTCCGAAGCTGATTTAACCAAATTTCAGCTCTCAAGCCTGCAAAATGGTCAAACTTTCACGTCCCAAGTCCCCTACTTTTCGAGACAAATCACGTTCCAAGCCCCAAGTTCGGAATCGGGGGCCGCACACATCCCTACCCAAAAAAGTTGAGG
Source organism: Ophioderma brevispina (assembly GCA_023653785.1). NCBI lineage: Eukaryota > Metazoa > Echinodermata > Ophiuroidea > Amphilepidida > Ophiodermatidae > Ophioderma > Ophioderma brevispina. The sequence continues at coordinate 5,045 of JAMKCH010026258.1, forward strand.
GTCTAAATCTTGCCCCTCTCAATGAGTTCAGGAAAATTATACTAACAATTAAATTGATAGTATTACCCGTCACCAGCCCCCCTCGGGACAACCGTCAACCCGTGTTCACCTTTGCGTAATGTGTTTAGTGATGAGACCCGTAAATAATTCTTCTCCCGCCTTTACCCCCTGAAAATGTCTGCAGGTGTTGAAACTAAAATGTAGAAGGGATATAGGCAAATTGAACTTATTGGAATAAGCAGTTAGGAAAAAATAAACGACCCGCAAAAAATGGCAAAACATTAAAGCACATAATGCACATTTTTTTGTTGAAGAGCGAACCCCCCATTTTTCAAACATTTTGAGATTTGAACACGTTGCATTGGTAACTGGCTAGCAAACGATACCTGTGAATAGTGTAACTCGGAAATGTCTATCTGTCGCAAACGAAGGCATTTGTACTTTAAAGAAATTAAATAAATTCCCCCCCGGGAGATCTCCGATAATAAATTAGATTCAGTGACAATAACTATGGTTATAACCATTATGTGCAATAATTAATCCAAGTTTAGACAAATTTATTACTATTAGACGAAATGAATTAAATTGGACGAAGTAATGATAGACCTTCAGAATTAATAACTTTTTCAAAAGGGGGGGGTTTTTCTTTTTCAGGATCAGGCCTGCACGTTACGTGAAAGTCAAATTCACCAAAAAAATTTAAGAAAAGGGTGATTTTCTAAATGAAAGCCTGAGTATATACGCCATTTAGGATCCATATGCAACCCCAAAACAAAAACAAAACAATTCTGCATTCCTCCATGGAGTCTTAATTTGCATTCAAAAACCCCGGGCGTTTCCTCCGTAACCTGACCCATCTGACCCACTTCTTTCGGACACACTTATCACTTTTGTAGGAACAAAACGGAATAAACGTAGGAGCGCTTTATTCCGGAATGGTTTCCGAATTCGTAAATTGTGTCCGAAAAAGTGTGCCACAGATGGGTCAGGGTACTGAGCATTGCAGAAGTGTGTGGGTTAGACATTCGAATAAAGAGTAATTATTATGAAATGCTACTATGAACACCTTGAAACATTAACTTTACGGGGTACGGGTGCAGGTCGTAGGGCCTACTGGGTACGGGGAAATGGGTTCACGCAACATTTATCCGAATGGGTTAGTTTAGCCGAAGAATCGCTATGTCGAAGGTTTAATAGCCGAAATTTCGTTATTAAAAAAGGTTCGTTTATATCGAAAGGTTTTTTTCCTAAGGTTTTTTAATCCGAAGCGTACGCTTGTTAAGTCGAAGGTTCGTTTATATTTTCGAAAAAGAGTAAGGTTTCGTTTATCAGAAAATTAAATAAGATCATTTAGCTTAAATTCCATTTTTGGATCACGAACCTTTTTCATTTTCTGGTCAATGAACCTTTGGATCATGAACCTTTGGAATAACACAACTTCGAATAAAAGAGGCATCGGAATAAAAAAAAAAACCAGGTAAAAAGAAAGAACTGTTCTGATTACAGTGTAACCTTTAGATACTAACGCCTACGTAGGTTAAAGGTTATGACCATAGGTTACAGGTTAGGAAAACTTTTTTTTGTTAGGGTAGCTAACTGTGGGCAACTTATCTGTTTAGTGCAAAGCCATCTTCGAAAATACTGTTTAGGGTGCTTTTCTGTTTATACTTGAGTGTTCACGGAGGATACCCCCTCATCAATGATAAGTGCCCTGTGAATTTAGATTTTTTATCATGTATATAGAAGTTCATATTTTCTCAATGCAGGCCCGGGAAATGTTTTCCTTGTGAGCTATCAGAAATAAAACATTTTCCAGCTGTATGGACCAAACCATCTCCAAACTTGGTCGACCAATAATACTCGTACTATAATTTGCCGAATTTTGATGTTGTATGTATGTATGTAGTATTTTTTTGTGCACAAAGGCCTCCGTAGAGGAATTTCGATCCATATGTGCCAAATTCGCATGAAATGTGCGTTAAGATACGGACGGGTTCTAAGCTATATTTGGACAAAATCGTTTCAGAAATGGCTGAAACTTAGCGAAAATAGGTCGTTGCTACAGGTAAATACATTTGTTTTGTACGCTTTACGAAGGCATCGCGTACGCGTGTGCTTGCGGCGGGTGGTTTACGCGTTGCGACGGGCGATTACGCGTAAAGACGCGTATGCGGTACGCAAATCACATGCTCCTTATAGTGCAAACGGTGTGGGGAAAAAAGAAATCGTCAAGAACACGTCATATTATTTCGCTTTGATTGTCGTATAATGGATACTACGGTGTTATCCTTTATCCTGCACGGATTTTTGAGAAGAAAAAAAATTTAAATATAACGCAAATTACGGGATGGAAAACTTTGAATATTTAGAAAATACAAACTATATATGCTTAAGATATAGGATATGCTTGCCAAACTACACGGAATAACAAAACGATTACGCGGGATGTTGTGACGGGGGGTGGGAGGTCATCTGCAGGGTGGCGAGAACTTTATGTGGGAGGTTGAAGGAGTTAAGAGAACAATATGTTCTGAAAATACGATGAGAACTATCGTCTACGGCTTCCCCACGGGGATACTTTGAGAAAAAAGTAAACGAAATTAACTTATACGGGATTAAATATTGAAATTTTAATTATTTTTAATAATAAACTTCAATACAACGAGAAGAAAATAAAATATACGGGATTAAATTTCAGTTACGATTCCTTAGAAATCGGTTAACTACATGAGCTATGGGGTATGATAGTACGGGAATTTGAGATATTAATAAAAGTGTTAAAAATACAAAATTTCGACGCGGGAGGAGTCTAGTTCAGGGTTACGGTTTGTTGCGGTGGTCTCGCTAAAAAAAAACATAGTGTGTCATTTCTTCAGTGATCGCTTCATTTTCAGTGATCGCTGCTCCCGTTTACACTCAACTATCGGGAGCCCGCGCGAAGCGCGCCTCCCTCTAGTCATACTATAATAAATTTGGCCTAATGTTTGTTTTGTATGTATGTATGTTTGTTTGTGTTTTGGGTTTTTTTGTAAATTAGAAATTGCGCCAAATTCGCATGAAAGTGCGTGAGGATACCGGACCGGATTCTCTCAGGCTATATTGGACAATCCGTTCATAATGGCTGAAAAATTAGCGTAAAATATGGTCGGTTGCTAAGGTATTATCCATTTGTTTGTACCCGTTACTAAGCATCGCGTACGCGTGGTGCGTTGCGACGGTTGGTTACGCGTGGCAACGGCGTTTTACGCGTAAGACGCTATATTCGGTACGCACTTACAAGTTTGATTGACTAATATTCATTCTCTGTGCGACCAATACAGTTGGTATAAAATGTTATAACAAGTATTATTATTATAACTTACAGAAAACCTAAAATTTAAACAAATATCTACTCAACTTTTTCATAATACAGCGACAAAATTTTTGCAAGGCTGGATAATTCTCTACTACTTTTTGAACATCCATGAGGGCACTCATTTATGAGTATTGGGCGTATTAGTGTACATTAAGATTTGTTTGTACGCGTTACTAAGCGGCGCGTATCCGTTGTGCGTTGCTACTGGTGGTTACGCGTTGGGCAACGGGGCGACTTCACGCGTAAGACGCGGTATGCGGTACGCAAATAACAAGGCCCTTAATAGTGCAAACGTTGGGGGAAAAAAAATCGTCATGGAACACGCATGTTTAATTTCGCTTTGATTGTCGTACTATGGATACTACGGGGTTATCCTGCACGAGTTTTGAGAAGAAACAAATAAATATACGAAATTAACGGATGAAATATTTTAATATTTAAAAATCAACGTAATAATAATATCAAGGTTTATTTTACATCTCAAATCGGGGCCTATAGCCAAATTGCTAGAAGACTTTCACAACTTAATCATTACTAACAGAAACATGCAACTTGGAGGCAGCAGCTTAACAGCGCCATATTGCAAATTCAAACACACTACAGGAAAAACACCGGATGGTTATGCAAGCTTTCATGGTTCATCTGCCCCATTTCAAAATGAACCATGGAGAACGTGGTGCATTTTAAGATTTTATCAATATCTGTTATAGCAAATCAATCCCAAATGGAGTTCCCGAATTTAATCCAGCCAGTGGTCCCACTGAGATTAGATCCGAGGACCCTTGTGCTCCAGATGTAAGCTTGCTAACCACTAGACACGACACTTCCTCAAGATATATGAGGCCTAAGATTAGGATATGCTGCAAACTACAATGAATAAAAATAGGATACGGGATGTTGTACGGGTGTAGTTCATCCTGCAGGTGGCGAGCACTGTTATATGGATTTTGAGGAGTTAAGAGAAAAATATGTGAAAAACGGGAACTACAGCTTACCCCCGGGAGTACGTTTTGGAAAAAAATGACTTTTTGAGAAAAAAAGTAAACGGAATTAACTTATACGGGATTAAATACTGAAGTTTTATTATTTTAAACACAATACGAGAAAAAAAATATACGGACAGTTATACGGGATTAATATTCAGTTAACGGATTCCTTAGAACTCGGTAAACTACACATGGGGAGCTATGGGGGTATGATAGGTCGGGAATTTTGAGGATATTTAAAAGTGTTAAAAATACAAAATTTTGCGACCGGGGAGTCCTAAAGTTCAGGGTTACGGGTTTAGTTGCGGTGGTCTTGCAATAATATATCACTTCTTCAGTGATCGCTTCAGTTTCAGTGATCGCTCCGGTTTACTCAACTAGCGGATCCCGCGCGAAGCGCGGGCCTCCCGCTAGTAATAATAATATAATAATAATAATAATAAGAATTAATAAGCATTAATAATAATAAAACTAATAATACTATTAATAAAATAATAATAATGACCTCATCATCGTCGTATCGTCATAACGTCACGTTATAAGCGCAGCATAAATAATCGGTCGCATCTTCCATTGTCATCGTTAATTGTCGTAATAATAGTCATCGTCAGGTCATTGTCAGTCAACAATCTCGGTCTTATTGGATTTTTTCCCACCACATTTTCCATGACTAGCACCTGCTGAAGACGGCCGTTATATACAAATCACGCATGCGCCGGACCTGAACTTGAACACATGGGTCACGACTTTACGGTTACTTGCGCAGTTATTATAATAAACATCAAGTACAACCAAATAATTATACCAAAGATGTAGAAGAATACAAAAAATAACAAACACTTATAAGTGTTTCCACAAAAACGGACGTATGCGCTTTTTTCTGAAGTTTCCGAAAACTGGCAAGGTACTGTCCGAAAATTGGCAAAGCCGTCCGAAAACTGGCACAGTGCTTCGATGTCAATTGTTCGCCGATGGTGATAATGCAACTCGTATTGCCAACACACCATTTCCATGCCAACAAGTCCAGTCTGGGCTGGTCATTAATGTGGTATTTGGTGGGTAATATCGTATTATTTTTTAATATTCAAGCGAAGAGTCCTTAAGTGTCCGAATATTGGGCGGCCTACCCTACTTGGTTAGTGAATTCTTCACAGGTCCATTTTGACAAATAGTAAATATACTAAGAATACAAAACCTGAGTACGTTTTTCTTTTTCATGTTACACTCAGATGGCATTGAACTGCTGAAACTACTCATGACTGAAGAATATGGACACTCATATTTCCCTGGTGCAAAAGTTATCAAGGGGTATTACTATAGCTATACAAAACACAAACCACAAGAGAGGGTTATTATTTTAAGAAACTTCAAAAGGAAGTAAGAGTGCCCAAGGAAAGTGTCTTGCATGTAGGGTGTTACCTACATACATGTACCTAGAATCACAAGCACAAGAGAAATCACCAGAGCTTATGAAGTCATAGATAATGTGACATCATGTGCCTCCATTTCCAGTGAGACTTCAATATTTTTCAATAAGTTTAACATGTTCCTGCTTGTTTAGATTAGAAGTAATCATAGATTGGTTTAACCTTGCAAAAATCATGTACTGGAGTGCATATCAACACAAATAACATGCTTTTTTTACATTCAATAAAAAATTTCTTAAATCCGAAAAATACGAAGACCTGTTGCGCACCCATAAAATTGTGTCAGAATAGTAAATTCATATATTTCAGTAAAGCTCCCAAGTCTGCAAATGTCAAATATGGTGTTTTCTTTACTGTGGGTGGTAAGAAAATAAAATATTTCCATGAACTTCAAAATTTTTTCATAACCTTTTTTTCTCAATCTGTCAGCAATATCTTCCTAACCATTGACCCTACAAGAAAAAGAGTGCCATTTTTGAATTCCTTTGTGAAATTTCCTTTCAGAATAATGTATAGCGTTTCCTATGGTACATACACTGTTACTAATAATGGTTCTCAACCGAAAATTCGGCACATTTTTTGAAGTAAAAAAGTCACTTTTTGATGTCACACGAAAACCCCCCAGTTCAAAACGCATGGCCAAAATCGGGTATAAAGGCGAGAAATTGCCATCTTGTTTGGTAAGTTTGTTTAGTAGATCTCACCCCGAGAGGGTCAACCCTCTCGGGCTATCGCCTGCAGTTGTTAAGCTCAGCGTGTCTACAGCCCACGCTGCCTCAGGTGAATAAACCCCTTTTCTTGCTCACGTTCCATTCATATAGTTCATTGACTCAGCTTTAGAATTCCCAGAACACTTTTAAAAAAGATCTTAATATGAATTACTTACTCACATTTATAAGATTCCCTTAAAAGGGCTCATGTCCGAAGCACTCTCAATTGTACATATCAGTAAAAATGTGTTACGTAACAAAATAGATAAAAGATAATAAATTTTTACTCATAGCATTCAAATGACTTGCTTTGACTCTCATTCTTTTGGTCTGATTGACCGGGTGATAACTCAAATTATCACAAAGATCAAGGTGAAAGTACTGTCGAAGAAGTGTATAAAGTGGGGAAGCACGCTACCGACAATATCCATCTCCCTCCATTTACTAGCCTCAAGCCTCTGATTTATTCTACCAGGGATACTTGGTATCTGGCCACTTGATGATGATCAGCTTCCTCCTACTATACGATGTTTGACCTCTAGAAGGACCCAAATAAAACGCAGAACCCCCTCCCGTTGCAATAAAAACTGGACCATGTAAATTAATGAGATTGCTATTGTAGTAGGCATTAGTGGTCATTGTGTCCCCCAAAAAAATTGCAAAGTGTATGCAAACTCTCACCACAACACACACCTCACGTGTTTTCACCCAGAAAGTAGCGTTGTTGAATTATAACAGCGATCGGTTTGTTACCTGCTAGCAGATCGTTCGCATCATATAAATACCTTCACTGCCCGCATTTGTAAACCTCCACTAAAGCTTTGCGTTAAAAATACTGGTTACCATCTTCATCAGCGGCCATTCTGAAATGTCAAAGTGCATAATAAGGTGTGAAAGGTTGTATTGTAAGTGATCCTTCCATGTCGTGCATATAGGGTATTTCGCAATCAATATTTTTTTTCAAAACGTTTCATAACGTAGAGATCGGTCCAATTAGGGCCACGATGGGTTATGAATAATGCTGCAAACATCGCTAACTCGTAGCCAACTGACCATGTACTCTTTCTTTCACATTTATTTTGCCGGTTTTTCGAATTTTACGAATGCACATCCTCCGTTCAAACACCCCTGCGAATTCATTTTCCATCGCGAACTGACATACACCGATCTGCGCAGGGAAGTACTTAGCGCATCCATGGATTGTTTGTTTTGGTATCACGTCTATGCATCGATGATGGCCATTTATTCTTGCTTAATATACAAACTGGCCATGTGGTCTCTCGTAAAATTGTTGTCAGAAACTGAGCTTTTTCACAACACAGCATTGAACATCGCGGAAAGAATTTAGTATTCCGCCACGGCTACGAATTCGGCAACGTTAACGGAATAAACCGCATGTTAAGGTGCCGAATTTTAAGGGTGGCAGAATACTAAATTCAGCCCGAAGAGCGAACTGCAAAGTCTTCCTCTTAATCGTCCAACACTGTGGTTTCTTAAATATGATCCAGCCAGAGAATGGGTACAACGTCTGGCTGCCTTCACTGAATTCCGCAAATCATGTCCTGTTTTGTGGCATTGTAGTTGCCTCCAGCAGTGGGCAGACCATAGGTGTCCATTGTCTGCGGTGCTGTTCCACAACCACAGGTATTATCCTGGTCTGCTTCCAGATAGCCCACTTCTGCAATGATACCTTAGATCGCCATTCTGGTTCTCAATCTATGGGCACGCCATTCGCCATGAGAGTCAGCTCCAGGTGGCAGATGCTTCAGCCAGGTTCAATACCGATAGATGTTACTTGGTTGAGGCAGTCTTGGTCTTTCCACAAGGCGACTCTCTTTACCTCCGTAAGACTGTTTCAAAAGGTTGGAGTTTGCTTAATAAACTCTCTCTAGATTAAGGCGGTTGGCAGCATTTATCTGTCCAGACATCGGGTGCTTCACATTGGATACTTGGCAGCTACGCTCTTGCATTCTCGCTACGCTACACTGATGTCTGGTGGAGCAATTCCTGCAGTATTACAAGTTTTATTGCCGTTGGTGTTGGCGGAGGCATCCTGTGATAATCCGGCAGGGGAAGGGAGGAAAGGGGGGGGGGGGGAAGGAGGCATTATACGCTGGATCAAGCTTCTTGGCATGGGTTGTCCTTCCTCATACAGGGCAGGCTCTCTGCACATGAGTGACACAGGGCAAGTGCCCGTCGATCTTAGGGTAAATGGGCGAGCACCCCATCTGGTGCCAGTGAGTTTGTTCACGCTGTTATTGCGTGAACATACTTTACTCTTCCGTCTTCTCATGTGGGTCTTATAAGAGAGAGTTTGCTGTCCAGGTTACTCCTAGGTAGACGGGTTATCACCGTGCTCCAGGGGAGTTTCCAGACAGGTACTTAAGCTGACGTTTTGGCTTCCACGGTTACTAGAGTGGAAAGTACACACCTGTGTCTTATGATGGTTTGCACGTAGGTGGTTTTTCCCCTCATAATAAGGAGTGAGTTCAGCCAAGAGCTTTGGAGAGTCCTTCACAACTGTGAAATCGGCATCTTGTGCGCTAATCCAAGATCGTCGCAATAAATAAAACGACAGGTTCCTTCACTCCTAGGTTGGTCGTTGGTAGATATGTTGAACAGGAGAGGTGCAAGACCCTCCCTTGTGGTACCATTCTGACCTAGCGCCATTGCCTTCTTCTTCGCCACTAGCTGAACAAAGAACATCCCTTGATTAGCCAGCAACTCCACGGATAAATTCTCAGTCCAAGCGATGTCCTTGGTAATTCCAGGATCTTATGGAGCAGCTCTGTATTAACAGTGTCGTATGCTGCAAAGTAAACAATGAATTACTCACAATCCGATGAGATGTTAAACGTAGGAGGTATTAGCAATATGCATGATAGAGGGTGCATGTAAGTGACAAAACATGTTTTCAAGTAGGGTTACATAATCATGATAATGTTTGCATACTCTATTGTTATCATTCGCCTCCACGAAAAATAATTTCCAGGCTCGGCTTAACAAGACCACCATAATTTCGCATGTTAAAGTCAGCTTGTTAAAGGTCCATTGCCCGATCGCTAATAGCCAGCCTTTCGCCCAGAACCCCAGATTTACCGGAAGTTGTCAAAATTATGGATCAGAAGAAAGCTACTATTTTCCTCATTTACCCTGTGAAATCTTAGGCTAAATGAAATTTTGGCTTGGAAGTTATGAGTGAAATGTGCCCCATTTTTGGGTCGACCATATTAATTTTACACAGTACTCTATAGAACTTACAAAATCCGTTTTTCGCTCTCACATCAAACGGATGAAATATCGCCGTTTGGGGAAAAAACGTTACAGGTGGAGTTTTGGGTGAAAGCCAATCTATCAAATGAAAACTTCACAATACTCTTAATCGGGCATCCTCCTTTGTAAGGCTCCTTGATTTCTCGGGCTACCGTCAGCCGGGGCCGTCAGGCATATTGGTCACAAATCATATACCAAACTGACCAACCCCAGAACCCATACTGAGTTAATCCTCATCCATCATTCTAAATTACGTATGGATACCATACCTTTTTGGCTTGTTAGTCAACACCATTTAATTGAAATTGTTTTTTAAACCCTAAACGATCTACGCTCTCCTTGCGATACACAGCCCGATTATTTGGTATGATCAGGCGGTTGACACTTGTGCCTGTCGCTTTTGCTCCCTTTAACCCACACTATGCTATGGCACAATATGAAAGTTCGCGCATCATACCTTGGTATAGACTTCCTCAGCATGGTCAGGCCTCTGTCTGTGACTCAGCAAATTGGTGAAACCAACACGGCCGCCGCCATTTGACTATTTATTTTACGCTATCTGCTGCTATCACTGCCCTCTTTCTGCATACTGGATGCATCTGCCACGTGATCGGACCTGGCATACCTGGTTGCTGTTTGCCCACTGCATTATGGGGCCCGTTTGTTAGTCCCTTAGCTGTCGACGCTCGGTAATTATTCCCAACCGCGGAAGCTCCAAACGGAGTTGATGAATGAACGTGAAAAGTGATTACCGGGCATTCGGCAGACAGTCCACAGTCATCCCCATTGATTGTTGTTCCCTTGTTCCGTGTTCGCGCCTTTTGTAACCATGAACGTTTGTAACCATGAACTTCGCATTGCTCGATCGGCCATAGTGCGACGCTATATATAGCGCCCTCGATTGAACATAGGTCCATCCAAGTTTAAGGTGTTGATCCACTGAATGTTGTTTCACATATTATTTTGTTTTTCAAATGCGCCTATTTCGAAATTAGTTCAAATGTAAAATTTTATCTCCCTTTTACCTTTATTGTTCTTTATAGAGTTATTTAAGCGTTTTTATGAATCAAGGTTATATATTTTGCTACACCGCCTTTCAACTCTGCCTTTGCAGTCTATCGGGTCAGTTCATTGAAATCCCCTGGAAATAGTGTAGTTCCCTAAATTTTTTTGTAAAAATAACGTAATTTCACACCGTATAATCCTATTTAATAGCAATTCAGAACATTAGATATGTAACAAAAGTGAGTTAAAATAAAAATGACCCGACCGAAAGGAGTTTTGTTTTAATGGTAATTATAATTTATGTCCATCGTAAGATATTTTCAAAAATGAAAGTTAAACGCTAATTAACGTTCTTAGATATAAAATTGCGACTCAATTTTTGTAGCGTAAACACCAGAGCCATTCTCATCTTTCTTTCCCTGTGAAGCATCAAAAAGATCATGTAAGTTCTTTTTAAGAATCATATTCGAATCTGTAAAAGATGTGAGGACATTTCAAGAAAAGCGCAACCCATTTTTAAGTTTTTAACTGATTTTTTTGTTGTTGAAAATGTATCGTGCTCGTTAATGTGTTAAATCACACCTGAAGTGAATAAACTGAGAACTCATCTTTTCGATTGAGTACTTGGGTGTCATCCAGTGGCGGATTTAAGAAAAAGGGCCATGTCAGCAATTAAGGTGGGGCCCCATTTAGCATCAAGAATCAACGCAATATCGCACTTTAGTGCGACTAAGATGTGTCCGAGGGGGACCCTGTGTCCGAGGGGGGCCCTGTCAGCAGCTGCTGACACTGCTGACTCATCTGCCACTGATGATACCATTGATCTGGCTTTTGTCTGTCAGTTTTAGCAGATGTTGTAGCTTTTCTGTAACTTGATTTCTTATGCCATCATCTTTTAGGTCTTCGTAGATAAGCTTTCCCAGAAATCGGACAGGTTGGCTGTAGATGTATGCTATTTCTTTCCCATCGATGGTCAGCTTGGGATCAAATGCAACATCCTGAGTTTTATGACCTTCTTGTCTCATTTTTTGTCTGGTATAAATTTCTTCATGGCATGGGCCTTATACACTTTGCTGGTTTATTTGCCTTCATTGTGCCTTGTGCGAGTCCATGTAAGGAATTCTTCGACTGAGGTGATTAGCATCTGGCATCCTTCTGGGTCTCTAGCTTTTAAGGTTAGATCATCTGCATATGCTTTAGCAGTTGATGTTAGGTAAGAGTTGAGGTGATATCCAAGGTCTCTCAATCCATCCAGATGATCTAAACACAGGTTGAAGACTGCGAGGAAGAGTGCAATGATAAGGGCCATCCTTGGAATACTCCTACAAGGCACTGCATCCAGTCTGTGGTCCAGTCTTTGGTCTTGACTGATGAACTGGTCGTCGTAGTATTTGAACACTAACTTACGCATATGTTCAGGCATCATAGTACCATTCAAGAGCAAACTGGATGAGGTTATGAGGAACTGATCAGAGGCATTCTGCGGGTCCAGCCAAGTTGTCACTATTTGTTTACCATACTTTTTTGCATCCATGAGCATTTCTGTGAGTGCTTCAGTGTGCTCTACACATCCTGAGATCTTCTCCATGAATCCCTCTGGATGGATATGTTTTATCATCCTTTGAGCTAGAATTCCCATGCCAATATTTCCACTGGCATTCTTCACGGTTATTGGTCTGAAGAGTGAGGGATGTTTGGTATTTTCCTCTTTGGAGATCAAGATTGTTTCTCCAATTCTCCAGCTCATAGGTATAACAGCAGGATTCTCGATTGATATTCCAAGATTATCAACCGATAATCCAAGATTTTCTATTGATAAAAGAGCCATTCTTTGGGATGTCACACACGTGACCAAACTTTATTTGCCTCCCATGACAAAACAACCAATCTAGCGAAAGTGGAAACATGGTAAACATTATTCTTGGTTAGGTTTGGACAAAATACAGGGGCGGATCCAGGATTTGAAAAAAGGCAAAATTACCGGGGGCTGAAAGGCTAAACTTGTCCAAAATGGGCTTATTTTGCAAGATTTTGCAGAATTACCAGGAGGCGCGTGCCCCCTCCGCCCCCTCCCTAGATCCGCGCCTGGAATATTACCAAAAATAATGTTTCCACTTTTGCTAGATTATTTGTTTTGTCATGGGAGGCAAATAAAGTTCGGTCACGTGTGTGACATCCCGAAGAATGGCCCTAAACCTGGTTTATCGCTGATATTCCAAGATTTCAGTCGATATTCCAAGGTTATCAAAATGTGGTTGAAATTCCAAGATTCTCGACTGATATTCCATGTTTTTCTATTTTTTTTAAATTATTTTTGGGCAATATTCCAAGATTATCAAAATGTGGTTAACAAGTTTTTTCAACCAATAATCCAAGATTTTCAACTAAATATTCCATTTTTTGTGCAATAAAATGTGCAATAAAATAAAAAAATCCAAAATCTTGGAATATCGAGTTAAAAATCTTGATTATCGGCAGAATATCGGTCAATAATCTTGGATTCTCATCAAATGTACAATATCGAAAATCTTGGAATATCAATTAGGTTGAAAAACTTGGAATATCGAGTTGAAAAATATTGTATTTTGTGACAAAACTTGGAATTGGAACCTCTCTTGCCAAATATGGCATAAAACCGAAAATCTTGGAATATCGAGTTGATAGTCTTGAAAATCAAGTTGATAATCTTGGTGTATCAATCGAGAATCTTGGAATATCGGTGATATTCCTCTGGAATATAGACTTATTGTACAAAATGCTTACCACGGGCGAACATAAAGTGTTAATACAAAGTGGAAACATGGTGCTGTACACCCAGTATATGCAAGTATATACACCCAGTGACAAGTGTTACCTTGGAAGACCTATTGTATTGTTAATGTGTTAAATAAAATGCTTTGTGGGTACTATACAGTGGTTACTCTGCAAAGTGTACCATGCAGAAACTGCTATAGTGTGATTTTTTTATTCGTGTCAGTTCATTAAAAGTTTTCGACGATTTTCCTGTTGAGAGGTTGCCGTTTATCCAGGAAAATCAATACCACTTGTATACATGAGGCATTGAGGCCAACATTCTTGCATTGCTTCACCTGAAGATTGATTGCCATTCATAAGATTTAATCCGTTCAATGATGTGAACCAGTAACCTATTAGGCCAAGAATTTTAGTTTTAACGTGGAAATTTCTGGGAACAAGCTGAAAATGTCAGGATTGGTGCAGAAATGTGTCTAGAATAACATACTAAAAGTCCCCTAAAATCCTCTTTGTGCTTTTTCAGAAATAAGGGGGCAAAG
>JAMKCH010026259.1:0-34815 GCA_023653785.1 Ophioderma brevispina
TAAGTCAATAATTAAATTATTCCTTAATAGGGCCATTTTATGCTAGACCTGAATGCTATGGTGATTTGGCTTCCACAAGTCCAGTAGTGGGGAGTGATATCAAACAAGACCAGACAGGTATTCTAATCTAAGTGCCGGTGTAGGAGTTTTTATAGTCCGTCGGATTCATAGTAAACGGGTAAAGAATAGGGCAACTCGATTCAGTGATTTCACGATTTCATTGTCGTCCTATGGAAGCCCGGATTATTTGTCTCCTTTTACATCGGTGTAAAAAGTCCGGGCCCCACAGACAAAAACGGAACGAAAAGCGTGAAAAATAAATGTGCCTGAAGATGCAACTGAGGCTATGTTTCTTCACCATTGTATCTCCTGTCACACGTTAAACGCTAGTGCTTGTAAATCAACGCTGCACGATTCATGCTTTGGGCACTGAATCGCAGTGATGTCACTGACCAGAGAAAGATTATGCACTCAGTATCCGTGTTCATAATCGTACATTGTGGTGGAATGGGCACCCGAATGGAGATGAATTCTACTTACAACATTACTAAACATCCGGTTAAACTTTATTAAAGACTATAACAAAATACACTGTCCTATGTTTACATGGAAGAAAGAACCAATGATTACCCCCCTGTATAACTGTTGTGACGGTTTTTAATTAAAACACTCAGCGGATAAGTGCACTGCGGGGTGTTGGTTTAATTGGATGAGTCCCCATTCCACTTTGTGCGAATTCTCGGTTACCACATGTTAAAGGTTTCTATCACTGTCGTCAGCATCAAATTTTTAGAATGAACTGTTAAAATGACCATTAAAAAAACAATCGTTTTTAACTGGCAGCTGGGAACTCATAGAGTTAAAATGACTTTTGGTTACAGTTATTTGAACTTGTGAGTCCCAACTGCCAGGTAAACATTGTTTTTACGGTCATTTTTAACAAATGTGGGCAATTGGTTAGATGCATTCTTTCTGCATTCTTGCATTCATTCAGGACTCGGGAATTTTTTTGGGGGGGTGGAAGTAGCCACAAAGTTCTGTACAGAATAGTTCATTCTTTCTACATTTGCACAGATTATTGGCACAATCAAAAGCTTGGCACAAGACCAGTCTTCACCAAAATGAATACTGGCATCTGGAGAAAGGAGGCAAAGATGTCATCACTGGCTTGAATTGTCTATTCACAAATCTACCCGTAGAATGGGGCTGGGTTAATCCGGATTTGGACATCATTGTAGCCAAAAATTGAGTGGTGTGGGGCTCGCATGATAGGCTGGTAAAGTGCAGCTCTAGTCGGAGGCGACCGAACCGGCACTCTGGATTGTGCATTGTTTTCTTGCCTTGTAAATCCAGACATCAAAAAATTGAATTAGGTCTCACCAGCGTCCAAGAAGCAAACACAAAAGCTCATCTCCATGTCTAATGCTACCACAATAAATTGATGCCACATCTGTAAGAATTTATTCACCATACACAACGTCCATTCTCTAGCTAATTCTGCGCTACACAAACCTCTGTATATTATGCATGTGTGTCGCAGGAGTATATAAGAGATCACATGCCCCTATTTACAATGCTCTGGATGCTCAGAAGGCTGCATTTCTTCCCATTTTCCTGCACTATCAGGGCAATGTCACTGGGCCCGATTTGCTGGCAAGGGAAAGCTGACGTTTTTTGGAAGAACTTGAAGAATGTGGGCCCGATGATGACAAGATATATGCACTTTCACCGCTCGGATTGGGCAGAAACATCATAGACGCAATCAATGGCCGCCATCAAGCATTTGTGGTGTCAGTTAGCAAATGTACAATTGTATCTGTTTGGAAGCTGACGAGACCTTCTATTTCTTGATGGGAGGATTTTGTTTGTCGCGCCAAGTACCAACAAGGCAAGAAACAGGCACACTCGTATGGTCTTGCCTCCTACCAGAGCAGCAATTTACTAGCTACATGCGATACCACAACGGCGATGAATTCGGTACAATGACATATCAAATCCGAGTTGCGGCGACCCAATTACTAACAGATGGGATTTTAGTGGATGACAAATTCAAGAGCCAGTGATGACATGTCTCATCCTGCTCCAATGCAATAATTCATTTGGTGAAGTGATTGTGTCAATCTTGATGTGCCCACAATTATGCAAATGGTATATGGGCTGAAACTCTGCACAGAACTTACTGGATGTTCCAACGAGTCTGAAGAATTCAACAATTTGTGGACCTACAAATTCCCCGGCCCTCCTGGGCAGATGAGAACGACAACCGGATTTAGAACCTTAACCCGAAGTGGATTGATGGTGAGCTTGCTCGTAATCCATAATTTGTGGGGCTCATACCATTAACAACCCAAAGTGAACTTTTCTAAAGAAGTTTAAAATATGCTAATTTTGCTGTTTTGTGGGCACATTCTGCGTATCTGGTCTGTTATGATAATGACTAGTCAGAGTGATTATAATGCGCTTGTTCTTGATAAAATCATATTTGCGGGAATCATACCAGGTTAAAGCACTATCAGTGATTTATCGTGACAGAAGTGAAATATTTAAAAATTTGCAGGAATATTTTAAAGTGAAGGATAAGTCTGTAAACGTCTCAAAGTTAATTGTTCAACTGAAGAATTAACAGAAAAGGAACAAAACGTCAGGTCAGAGATACAAATCTCCTTCAGTTATGTTTGTAGAAGCAAAGACTATATAGCACGGCCCCGTGGTATATAAGCGGCCGGTTGTTAGCGGCCCGCAGCCGGGTATGTAGTGAAGCCCACGCCGATGCTACATACACGCAAAAGCTCCCGGCCCCGGCGGCCGTGTATGAAGGGCACAAGAGCCGGCAGCCGTTTGGTTTGGTTTGGTTTGATCATAGAGCATGAGAGATAGAATAATAAGGTTAGAGGTCGGACTTAAGTTTTGAGTGCTCTAAAATGTTTATTTACGCATCTACCACCCTATCATTGGCTATTAACCTGTCAATTATTAACTCATATGGAGTTATATATCCATTGTTTGTATTTTTTTGGAAATATTACTTTGTTATAAGTTTTAATTACTTTTAATTTTTCTTATAGGTAGTATTTTTAATATTTTAACCATTGTTTTATGTTATATGAATTTTCTTTTTATAGATTTTTGTTATTGCCTTAAATTTTGATAAGTATTAGTAGTGGTATTAATATATTTGTATTTTTATTCACTGTTTATATTTTAAATATGTATTTTTTTATTTAATTTGCAATTGTTTCTTTTTATTACTTTTGAATGTATCTTGAAATTTGTCTTTTTACTTATTTTTAATCTATTTTTGGTTTGTATTTAGTTTTTAATTTCGTATTGTTTTTTTATTTTTTAAATAAATTATTTATTGATTTAGTTATCTTCGTTTTTATTTCTTGTTATCTTTTTTAAATTCTTTTAATCTAATTTTTTGTTCGTTTTTTAATTGTTTTTTATTAGATCGGCTTATGTGGTTTCATTTGGTTTTATTTTAAATCAGTTTTCTTTCATTATTGTCAACTGTTATTTTACATTTTTATTTTGTTAATTCTTTTATTTAGGCCTACCTTATTTGTTATATAGTACGTTTGTGGTATAGTATGCAGCTACAACTATTTTAAAAGAGGCACCTTAGATCCCATCTTTGTGGAGTTTGCCTTTGCCTCACGTGAGGCTTTTGTGATTTCCAATAGAATCTCCTGTAATTTATTTTAATGGCTCTGACTTTGGCGTACCATTTGTTTTCTATTCGTGAAAACTGACAAAACCACTATACAATCCCCCACTGTACTATCCAACATGTTAAAATAAGACATTATTAATTTTTTAATGGATTCCTTTGGTATATTGAAAGCTGAACTAAATTGCCGTCAATGCCGGGAGTGTCCCGATTAATAACGCGCATTGATGTATGAGGTTTTATATAGTCTACGGTAATTTTACATACACGGCAGCCGGGTAATAGTCACTGCCGTGGTAGTAAGTGTCCTTTCGGACAATTATGACTAAATAACGATTTTGTCTTTATTAGGCTGCGTTTGGTCGTATCGCTTGCAGGGGTTGTTTAGAATACCAATACTATGGTTCTCAGAACCAAAATCTGATTTTTGATTTTTTTTTTTTATCTGCCATTTTTGAGATAAACTATACCGATGGATTGAAAGAATCACTAGATTTACTCTTACCAATCTTAAACTCTTTATATACACCTTGATTAGTTAATGGCGATGTTGTCTCCATAATTAAATTTGTATAAACTCAACCACAAAATGACTGCTTGAAATGTACAATAACATGGTATTGGCGGCCATTTTGAAAAACAAAATGGCTGCCCAGTCTTAATGTTCCTCTTCTAATCTAGCTGTATCCTTTTCAGAGAGTTGTAGGTGTTTTAACTGAAGTTTTTGCACCAAACTAGCTTCCTAGCAAATTCACAACTCGAGTTATGCTTTGAAAATATAAAAAAATGTCGCCATTTTGAAACCAAGATGGCCGCATCTGCCACGCCTGGGAATTCTCCATCAATCTTTTCTTGTTCTCTGGACCATTAAGGTAGGCTAATATGTGGATGCTTAATCATTGAAATCCACGGGATTCCAAAATCCCCTTGACTACAATTGTAAGTTCCTGAATGGGGATCCGCTCTTGAAGTTTTGGGGAAGGGATGGTTTTGAAGATTTTTCTATACTTTCAAAAATGTTGAATTAAAATCCAACCTCTGAAAAATTGGGGATTTCGGAATATAAAGGGGTAACATCCGTAATATAGGTAAACTATTGAAAATAGTCAAATTGTGTTAAATTTACGTCACTACATAGGTCTTGTAATACGGATTTAAAAGAATATAGTCTATCTCGGTTTCGACCTTTAATTACATCCAGAACTTCTCTATGGTCAGATTTTGTCGAAACTGGTGTCAATATTTTGTACGTCTTGCCATATTTTACAATGTTTGGCATTTTGTTGCATAATTAGAGTGCAAAATGTAACAAGGGTCTTCATGGCCTGCAGGGGTCACCAAATCTAAACCTCAATATTGAATACAGAGCTGTCACCCAGAGGCATTAATTTGACAGCAGTTTCAACAAAATCTGAGCATTAAAGAATTTTCAATTACTGTCTGTTCAATTAACTTAGATGTCCGGTTTTTATTAATTATTTCAAAAAATATACGCTTTCGAAAAAAATCACGAAAGAAAAGTTGTTATGCATCATTGGACCCAACAAGATCATTGGGTTCCAGCTTGAAAACATTTCTTTGGATTTTTATTCAATTTACACTGATTTTCATTGACAAACGACAACAAACTGGGTCCAGTAGCTCGGTGGGCGTAGACCAAACAACCAACTATATAACAAATTCTGTTGTCCCCATCGGGGGGCTAAGGGAAAACCAAGTGTAATTTCATAATAAATGATTAAAATCATATAACTGTCTGTTCCCGCGCATAAACTGTCACATTTTCTTCAAAATGAATAAAATATCACCTCAACTTCTCTTTCCCAATATCAGTGACCAGTGGATATGTATATACTATATAACTATAAAAAGACATTACAAAGGGCCCGGTATGCGGAGCTATTATTATAGCCAGGTGTTATCACCTCCACGATTCGTGTTGAGTAACAAAATACCCGTCCTCTTTCACAATAACTAACCAGTTTACATTATAATATAGGTCGTTGACCCTAAGTTTCAATCTGAAAACGCGTTAAATTGAATAGAAATGTAGTTAGACAATAAGTTACGGATTTAATTCTGCACAAAGTTGTTAGGTCAAAGCTTGCCCAGCAACATTCTGTCATGATGTTTGTTTGTCTTTCTTCCTTTTCGAATAAATGATGCAAAATATGGTCAAAGTTAATTGAACACGCACTATAGAAGCTCGAGATTTATTTATTTGTGAATGAGGAAAGTATTTTGTGTTTACGTCATTAAAAATACTTCTTCTAAATCGGTAACACCTGAATCTCTTCAACCGCGAGACAATATAACAATGGTCCTTCACTCCCAGATGAAAAGGAAGCGAGGTTGTTCTTTACCACATACTTGGCCGGTAATTGAATATCTTTAGCTCCATTGTTTGCTGAAGTCTAGTGTATCTATTGGTCACTGATACTGGGGAAATAAATTGAAGTGACATTTTATTCATTTTAAAGAAATTGTGCCAGTTTTAATTATGAATTTACACTTGGTTTCCCCTTAGCCCCTCGATGGGGACAACAAAACAGCAGCATAGAAGGACATGTCCCATAGTCTACAGGTGAATATTGACTTTTGACTCTGAAACTGATGACAAACCCATTCACGAATTAGGGGCGTTTCAAAGCATGTTCATACGAACAATATATTCGAACTTAACACCTATAGATGATATCTATCGCTCTTCTACCAACCCAGTCTTGTGGCTAAGTTGGTTAGAGCGCCGTCACTAGTAATACGGAGGTCGCCCTTTCGAATCCAGCCAAGTGCACATGGGTTTTTTTTTCAACACTTGTGTGCGCTGGCCATCTCCAGGGAAAGATTAATAAATACCCAATATTAGTTCGTGGACCTTACTTTGATTTCAGGTGTTTGAGTGTGCATTAATGCATGGGCATATAAATGCATCGTTGAAATACCAATACTTTTAATAGAGACCCTGTCTGTTTTATTCCGGCGTTTGTAAAACACGGAATCGCCTAAATCGCCTACTTCGCTTAATTTTCCCTGTGTTGATTAATTTATCACAGAATATTTAGTTGAATCTTGTAGAACCAACAATTAACTAAAAACAAATATCCTTGAAATTCAAGATTTTGTTGTGTTTGTCCCAAAAATTATGATTGAATTTTGTGAACTTACGCAGAGCAAAAATGTCGTGACTATTTGATCAAACAACGAATTCTCCTAACTTTCACTTCGTGGTACAAAATCTCAATCATTAGTCTCGGTCCCAGCCTGCAGAGAGTCATCTCATTTATTAGCTTGATTAGTCTCTAGCACAGAAAATTTTTATGAATGGCGGGATGAATGGGCGGTGTGAGCCTATTACCGCGGGTAATTAAATTGGCGGTCAATTTGAGGCAGATGAGGGGTCGAGACAGCTTGTTAACTGTTCATACCGTCCTCATGTCAAGATGCCGGGTGAAAAGGCAAGACAAAAATATACACATGCATACAAAGCATAATTGGCAATGTCTTGTTTCGCCACCACCAGTGATGTCATAGTTCGACAGTTAACCAACATACCATTTACATCATATAGGCTACCGGGCTTTATTCCGGCTTTAGTCCGTTAACAACTTATTCCGTCATTAAGTTAGGGGTCAAATGACGTCACGGGTGACCAACTATTTCTCAACTGAGTGGAAATTGGCGAAGACTGAGCTGAGACAGAGTGATCAGACTCAGTCATAAGACTAATTAGATTCTCGGTCTCATTAAATGGGTCTGAGCTCACTGCCTATCAATTATCTTTTGTTGATTTTAGTATAATTACTAAATCACTTTTTATCAATAAGAAAAATACACAATTCCCCCATGTGTAAGTCTGTGCAGTCTTCATATTCAGCACCAGAGCCTGTGTGTATCGGAGGATTATTTTTACTTACCTAGGGAGTCCTGTTTTCGCGCCAGTGAAGCAATTCCATAAATGGAATGTTGTAATGTTGTCCATTCAAGTTAATGCCGTGTGACACTTTGCATATCATCTCGTTTGTATTGCAAACAAAGGTCGGATTTGATCCTGTTGAGCAAAGTTGGTATATTATTTATTTCATACAGTAGCGGACAATATTGATTGTGAATAATATCCTCCGACGACAACTTTTACCTACCTATAAAGAGGAGTCAATGGAACCTTCCACAAAACGTAATTACTAATGGTACCAATCCTTTATTCGCTCATTTTGAAAACGAGGGTAAACTACCCAGATTTCAATAGATTTGAAGGTTTAAAATGCCCCATTCCCAATGTCATGTAAAAAACGTCTTAGGTCCAAGGATCCCAAACAACTTTCTTTTCGTGATTTATTTCGACCATGCGTATTTTTTGAAATAATTAAAGGGGGATGGCCCGATTTAAGGATATGAAGTTTTCATCTTGATAGATTGGCCTTCATTCCAAAACTCCACCTGCAAAGTTTCGCGCCGATATTTCAATCCGTTTTGATACGAGAGCTAAAATCGTGATTTCTAAGCCCCATAGAATACTGTGTAGAATTAATATTGGTCGACCAAAAAAGGGCATGGGATTTTCGTTCATATAACTTACAGAACCCAAACATTCTTTGGATCTCAGATTTCACAGGGTAAATGAGAAAAATAGCAGCTTTCTTCTGATACCTAAATGTTGACCACTTCCGGTAATATCTGGGGCTTCTGGGGACGAGGCTATTAGCGATCGGTTAAGTTAATTGAACAGACAGTAGGCTTCAACCTTATTAAGGCTGTAGTTGTGTAACGAAAGGTGTGAACCTAGACCTTTTTAATCCTTATGATGAGACAACGCACATTGTTGTACGTTTCAATATATATAAGTGGACTTGATTTCAACGTTATGTTATCTCTTATTTTGCAATGCTTCCCATATTTTCGAGAGGTTGGACCTAAAAATTCTGATTCAGCCGCCTTCAACTCAGCTATAGAAACACATTTTTAAATCTCCTTCGCCAAACTTCGTGAAGGGATCCTAAACTATTATAAATCCCTTCATTATAACATCCAAGATGGCTTCCGATGACTATAATCAATGTACATATCATTAGGTATTCAGGGTAATCGATACATGTAAGATGGGTATCCAATATGGCTAGAAATGGCATTTACTAAGCAGCGAAAAATCCGATCACTAATGTCCAGAGACATACGTTTCCTGTTTTTGTTAGGTTTAGGGCATCGATTGGCATCCATATTGGGATATTTGATAAGGACTCAATGACACTTAAGATAGCCTTATTGGGATTTTTGAAGTGATAATCCTACTAAAACCCACGAAATATATATCTTGCACTGGTGCATATTATAAATTTAATACAAGTCAATGGAGGCCATTCAAGGGTCAAAGGCCAAACTTTCAAAATGCTCGATTGAGCTGAATTTTTAATGAAATGATCCTTATAACATTCTAAATATATTTGAAATATTTTCGAGATCAAAGGTCATTAAGAGGTCAAAGGTCAAATTTTCACAATGCTCCGATTGAGCTGAAATTGACTGGAATTATCCTTATGACATTTCAAATAAGGTAAAAATATTATCGAGATCAAGATCATTAAGAGGTCAAAGGTCAAATTTTCAAAATGCTCCAATTGAGGTGAAATTTAACTGAAATAATCCTCATGACATCCTAAACATGTTGAAAATATTGAGATCAAAGGTCGGGTCAAGGGTCTCGAAGCTAGGGTTAGTTTTAGGCTTAGGTTTAAAGCTAGGGCGTCTATTTTTAATGATACGCTTGACCAATCCGGTTGGTTTCGTGGTCTTTGACCACAGCGACATCTAGTTTTCTTTGTGGGTGTACCCATACCTTCGTGTCGTTCTTCGCTCTATTTCTTCTTCCCTCCGCATAAATACTGCCATTCTCCTTTCCAAAATGATTTGCAGTTCCCCACATACTTTCCCTTCCCCGAGTACTCTTTCTCCACTCTACATATTGTACTCAAACCTTCCTTTCCGCCCATACGATTTATTTTTCTTTTTTCTGCTCAACTTAGCACATGTCTTTGTGTACATTGAAGACAAGGAATTAACATGAAAGGTAGATGAATAAGAATTCTTGAGACACTTTGAAAATTGAAGAAAAAATCTCCTTCGGTTTAAAAATGCAGCAAAATACTGAGTATATTGGTGGAAATTCGGCTGAAAATGCAAGATGGCGGCCATTAAGTGTGGTATGTAGAGAGAGTTACATACATGGCTTAAAACTTAAAAGTCTCTTTTAAAGATTTACAGGAATATGTCAAAATAAGTTTTTTTGCATTGATTATACCCCTCAAGCCACAATAAATTGGACACTTTCACACTTCCTTGTTATCCACACGCTTGCACGAACTATCTGGATATTATCATCATTTATATATATTCAAAGTATAGTTTCTGTTCCCAATCCTTGTCGCATTTAGTTTGAGCTTCACTTTCCAACTTCGTTTCATGTGTTTTCACAGGTGTAAAGAGTGCAACAAATTCAGGCCCAACGCCTCCATAATAACGCTGTCGTCATTGAAAGCTTTAATTGCGTGTTTCATGGTGTTTGGAATTTGCGCAGTTCCAGGTGGAATTGCCCTGTCATCATACGCACTCCCCGTAACCTCTTTCGGGAGGGTCAATTTACGTTGGATACCATCTACACCAGCTGCAATTGTTGCTGCTAAAGAAAGGTATGGATTGCTTGCACTGGACCCTGCCCTGTTCTCTATGTATGTGTTTTCAGCCCCGTTTACCTTGACACGTAGATAACAGCTTCGGTTATCGTTCCCCCAGATTGCATTCACAGGTACAGAATCTATTCGGTATCGCCAAAAAAACAAAAAACTACAGTTACAACAGTTGGGGCCCCTATGGGCAGAGTTGATACCAGGTGCCATGGGTTAGAATTCCCGCCATCCAGTGTTGCGCAGTCTCGGAAAGACCAGTCGGGTGATTTTCATCATAGAGAACTGGTGTTTTTCCTGTTACATTCCACAGAGAATGGCAAAAGTGAGATCCTGAACCGTCGTCATTTGCAAACGGTTTGGTCATGAACACGGCCGTGTAATTGTGGTGTTGCGCAATCTCCTTGATACTAGTCTTGTAGGTATGTGCATTATCAGCAGCACGGATTCCAAAAGCGAGAGCATAACTTATTTCTTGCTGCCCTCCACCGAACTCGCTTTCCAGACTCTCAATTTGTACACCGACTTTTGGCAGTTGCCTTGCAATCTGATACGTAAATTTCATGTCTTGGTTATTCCTAAGAGTTGCTCGTAAGTTTCTATCAGAATTAACAGGCTTGCGTGAGTCACGATGCACCAAGTAGAATTCGTATTCATGAGCCGATAACAAAGAATAACCGAGATCTTTGAGTCGATCGAGTTGTTTCTTCGCGACACTACGGGGATGAAAGGCAACTGGTTCACCGTGTAATGTCGGCTCTATGAGAATACGTCCTGTGTTTTCACACCATGGTAACTCGTAAAACGTATCATAGTCCGGTACACAGAGAAAGTCGGGGAAAGTTCTTCTGTCGCCAAAGGCTACTCCTTTCAAAAGTTCTGTTAAAAATTATGTTAAAATCACTAAGCAAAGACAAGACGATGCCAATGTAGCATCAACTACATTAAAGTATGTATTTATTGTGGTAAAATGGGTCCTGCGGGTTACTTCAATACTGGGCTAATATCGTAAAAAATATTGATTCTATCGTTATGAAATTTTCAGGGATATTATCTAACAGTCCCTTCTTACTTTACATTAAATAACACATAGCCACGTGCATTAGTTAAAGTGTTGCGTTTTTTTGGGTACACACTGTATGTGTCCCTGGTAGTGGTGGTGTGCGCATGACTGAGATCTACGGTACCGCCGAATCTGGCTTCAATTACATGAGCGATAGACTGAACACAGACATAGCATTCATTTGATACGTCCAGAGATTCTATCGTGCTGCAACTTTGGAAATACTGTGGAAAAAGTACTAAACAAAAATGAAGTGTGATCATCAAATGCTAGTTACTGTTGCTGTTGTGGCTGTATTTGCTCTCCACAAACAGACAGGTAAGAGTTATGATATAATAACCAAATATCCAATATGTAAACGGCGAGGTGAAACCGAGAAAAAAGAATAAAAACAGAACCCCGCCTCTATTTTTCTCACAGACACAAGGGCAATTATTTACCAGACAGACAACCGTACAGTAATTTATTTCGATTAATACCAATATCAAAGGGTGTACAGGAGGAAGAAGGATCGAGCCCCACGGGATTTTGACAAAAACATTTTGGTGTGGATTTACCCCCGTTGCGTACTTCCCTCGATTTAGAGGTTTCTGGACACGCCCTTGTATATAATATTACAATAACGAAGAGTCAGCAGCTGATGCGTAATATGGTTAGAAAAGTGATCAAAACTCGGCATATTGTGTAATTTATTTTAAACTTCTGCTGCAAGAATTAGAGAGCATCATACATGTAACTATACACAGGCTGTCCTAATTAATAACTAAAAATATAGTCGCATTTAAACAATGTATCAGAGGGCGCTTTACATTTATTTCCGCTGCCAATAGAATTGTCAGCTGCCTTACAAAATGCCCCCCAGGCATACCTTTGGGTGGTGCTTAACGGACTACTATATTCCCAAACAAGCTCCCATTGTTGCAAATGGGGGTGGAGAGAGGACAAGCGAGGTAAATTAAAAGAGACATGAGGTTTTGAAAACTTGAACCCGCAACATGTATATATATTATATCTCGATATAAGATATATATATATAATATATATATATATATATATATATATATATATAGATATATGTAGTCGAAAGGGCCTGTGAGAATACACAGTGCAATGTTGAGATTTATATCAGAGGACAAAAACGTGCGGGTCTAGAACCCTTTAACAAGGTGATGCAACAGCAAAAGTAAAATATAAAGAGGAGGAAAACAAACTGGACCTGACATAATAAAGAGAAAAACAGCATAAAAAGGTCAGAGGTCCAGGACAAATAAAAAAAAAAACACTGACCAAAACCACTGAGATAGCAAACAAAAGGGCGATATATACCAGGCAAATGGACAAGACACATCCACTTGTGCTGATCATACCTTTTTTTATAAAATTGTGGAAATGTGTGAAAAAGCCTGGAGATATAGTCCATAGGCTACAGTATACAATGAAATGGACAAAACAGTCCACCAGCTAAGAACTGCGCAAATAATTAAATACTGAAAGTTTCAAATTGTTGTTAAGTCCATCAGGATAATCGGACCAAGTTCATAAATAAGTTTGTGCCTCAGCAGGAAATTACGGTCTTTGTTACTGCCCTCTGGCCGTTATAAGCACCAGAACTCTGATGTCATCAATTGAGCCAAATATTAGGAGGTTTAGTAAAATGACGGGCTACGGGGAACCCTTCAAAGTTTCAGCGAATGGAGCGCAAATGATCAGTGATGAAGCGATCTGCTAATCGTCGAAAAGGTCTCACATACATAAAAAATTGTTACAGCGAGGCAGCTAATAATATAAAAACATTAGTAGAAACGGGGCACATGGTAAAGTGATCTTGAAGGATAAATAAAGTGACCGAACGGCCCTCATCCGGAGGTCAAAGTCGCAAATGGTGACAAAAGAGCAGGGGTTAATCGTTTGCGGGTGCCAAATATATGTGCCTACAAGAGCACTTCTTGGTCCACAGGTTTGGGATGGGAAGCTCTCACCTAAATGTCCCGAAAGATTCCGGTCTCTTCTGAAAGCTGACACAGGAGGATTGGAAAGGACATGTTGGGTGGATGGATCACGTTGCAAAATCTTATAGTTTTGAAATAATATTTCTGATGGCGACGTGGCGAGGAAGGTAAGTAAGCACGAGTGGAGTGCTGGCCGGTGTTATCATCGAAGGATTGATGGAGTGCATCATCTGTTGAATTAACGTTGATTCGCGTATAGCAGGACTGGGTGATTTGATCTGGGTAACCGATCCATGAAGAAACCGATCATTTCATCAGCGACTATGGTTAAAGTATCGCTTGGGCTGCAGATACGATTGGCACGGAGAGTAATTATATATATATATATTATCTATTATATATATATATTATATATATATATATCTTAGATATATATATATATATCACGTAGAAATGGTGAAGTGAGTGACACGAGTCTGATGTGATTTTGTTATGCAATAATGTATGGCGAAAGTAAAGAAAATGATAACAAAGCGGGCGTTGCATATATCGAAACGGAACTTGATGTGAATGGCGACTCTCGAACCCACAAACCTTCCTTCAGTATATATATATATAATCTATATATAATATATTCTATATATATAGACTAGTATATACATCTATATATATATATGTCGTGTAAGTTTTACAGTTGTACACAGTGCTGGATATGTTTTACAACATTATATACACAACGTTTCGAGTCTGAACGCCCTTTGACAAGTGTGAATATAAACCACTCTAGCAAAAGCGACACGAAAATAGAAATAAAGCGTGACTGCCACGCACAAGGAATATTCAAAAACCTAAATGACAAAAAAGGAAAAAAAGACTAAATCCTTGTGTCTGGCTAACCACTGTTTACAAAACCAGCGACGGTGTGAACGTTCCAAAAATGTAGTAGTACAGAAGCAAAACCATGAAAACACAAAAGGTAAACAAAGTAGAGAAAAATCCTTACAGATTAAAATATCAATTTACTATTTAGCCGTGGTTGAATAGTACCAGTTTGAATATGAGTCTATGCTCAGTCACAATAACGGTCTTGATTAACTGCCCATCTTGGCGAAATACACCCATACTTGATGTCTTTTAGGAACAGTACAATATATATATATATATATTATATACGATATAATAGATATATATATATAATACATGTGTTGGGTTCAAGTTTCAAAACCTGGCATGTTCACATTAACAGTCCCACTCCATAATGGCCATATGTTCCTCTGCATTAAAATGTATTTGACTCATCATGTTGGAGGATTTTTGTATAGAGGCGCTGCTAAAGCCCAAAGCAATTATAAGACATGTCTACCATAACAACGCCTTCCTGTTGAGTCATGCAGGCAGCTCATGGGATCTGATATTGCACATAGTACGGGGTCCATTTTGCCCATAGCAGGCTTTGACCTCAAAGGTCAAAAGTTTTTTATCGGCCATTCACGATGTGCAATTCATTGTTTGCTATATCGCGCCGTGCAACGTTTTGGTAATAAGAATGTAACACACTTTCATTTATATTATTAAATTATTACTCTTAACTGCGATAAAGGATACCGATAATAGGATTGATGAAATGAACAGCGATGAGAGGCGGGGAAGAGCGAGAAAGGAAAAGAAGCACGGGAACGAAGAATGGGAGGGAGGGAGAGAGCGAGGAGAGACAGAAGTGTCAGAGTTGGAATAAAAAATATAATAAAATGATTTGTGACAACTGCAGTTATCAGGATAATAAAGCTTATAGATAGTTGGTTTGGAAATGGTTATAAAAAGTGACTGAAAGTAATAAAGAGCTCATATATGGGTCTATGTTAGGAAGCCGCCGTATCATTTGGTATTACATTTGCTTTGGCTTACCTCTGATTTCAGTTGATTATGTGTGTCTTGTCGCTGATGATTCTATTGTGTTGCATGTACTCTTTTATGACTGTTGTGGACACGGCTAAGAAGAAGCCACATATTAAACCAAGATGCATGTTAACTAACATAGCTTCGTTCACCTTGGAAAACGGTCATTTGGTCATAAATCCATTTTAAACAAAAACTCTACATCTTATAATTTCATGTGTTGTCAACACACAGACTGTGCATTATCCTTCATGACTTTACAAAATGATTGAAAAGAAATTCAAATTGTGTATTTGACCTAAACTACTTTATGCAAAGCATTCCGCTGTGGGGCCTTATTTTCTTGGCATATTGATGGACCTCTCAGGTTGTTACGATTAGTTCTAAACTGGCTCTTGCACATACTATTAGAAGGTAAATCTTATCGCGGATCCATGGCATAGGCGAATGATCCACGGGAGTAATTAGGGTGAAAGACTACACTATGTTGATTACCAGTTGTGTGTGAGGACAAATCGCTACCCTTCGTAACTGCATCGGAAAAATGTGTAATTTTATACGTAATGTAGGATTTCTAGGGGAAACAAGTTGTTACCTACTACTTTGATACTCTCTCTCATCGAGATAGTTTCCCTCCTTTATGCAATAGGTAGTTCACTGTTAAAAAGATTTATTGAAATATCCGGAATTCATATTCAAAAATAATACAGAATACCAAAGCAAAAGAATATCCAATAGCATTGATAAAACTATTCATTAAGACCTAACCAGGAATAAAAATTAGTTCTAATTATTATTTTAAGTCAAAGTTTTGGTTCAAAAACCATTTTTCTACACGGTGACTTATATGCTTCATCCACACAGAGAACAGTTCAGATGGGTTGTACTTATTCATACATTGACATAACTGACCTTGGTGTCTCTGGGTTTATCAATATCATATCCAAAAACCAGGGGGTGATTTGATAAATTACACTGAGTTAATGGAGGTACTGAACTGTGCCAAGGGATTGAGATTTTACTTTGGCTCATAGTGTATATAATTTCAAGTTTGAACAATAACAGGAATATATCCAAAACATGCCTGTCTGTCAAAATTAAAATAATTAAGCCGTTTACTTAACTTTCTTTAATTTTGCCCTTGCTTTCATTTTAATTATTGGTAATAAAGAGAATAGGAAACGTACTTGAAAACTTTTGAAAGCAAAATAAGGAAAGCCTTTGGGCTTGAATGTTATAGCATACTAAACAAAATGCCAAATTGCCAATGCAAATTATGCAATGTACTCTGAGATGGTGTTGGCGACTGGAAGTTTGTCATGGGCCGTATGGTGTTTCATGAACACTATAATCGCCTTGAATGCACGCAACATTTTTCACCGCTTTTGAAAGCAGTGAACATAATCATTAATAGCAGACAATAAGCAGGACTGTAGCTAGCATCAATTTCCATAATAATTGCTTATGACACGAAACCAGTGTCATAAATCAATCTTATAGGATAATAAATTGGAAGAAGCGTGATAATGTATAAGAACACATGAAAAAATCAAACGTGATCGTGATCATTTACTAGAACACCGCATGGAATCTAACTTGATAAAGCGATTTCAATCAATAATAATAAAGGATTGGAAACCAAGCAGCGAATTTTCAAAAACAAACTAATGCGACTTAATATGGATATTTTAATGACAATCTACCTCTCTCATGGTTTTGGTAGGAAAGCGACGAGCAATATAAAATCTAATACAATATTGATGTAATTTATCGCTCGTTTGCCGAGCCATCTGGTGCCCATGCGTAACCCAACGTGTATACCGACTCATGCGTATGGCCTACTATACGTAACAGACCTTTTCATACCAGTTGCACAGCCCGGGGGGGGGGGGCACTTGTATTCAAAGGTGGATATGATGCATGAACAAGAAAACGCGTAAAAAGGGTCTCTTTTTTCCAACAGGCGATGTACGCGCGTACATTGATTAGGGTGTCAAAAACAGCAATATATGGAAAAAGGGTATGTTTTTTTCGTAATTCTGAAATTGTGATGTACGCGAGATCAAAATCATCAAAAATGTTGTAATTTGGAAGTAAAGCAACATGAGCAAAGCCAGATAATAAGGTTATAATATCAACACAATGCATTGCTCACTTGTTTACGGTAGCAAAAACTGACAAAAAGGCTTGTTTATGGTGAGCAAAAGCACAAAAATGCTTGTTTAGGGTATGTTTTTTAGTCGGTGGAAATACGTGTTTAGGGTGCATTTCGGAAGTCCATGTTCACGCATCATATCCACCTTTGAATACAACTTCCCCCGCCCCCCGGTTGCACAGTCCTTTGGACAAGTTGGTCCACTCAGGCATGACTTAGTATGCACGTAGATTTACGACTGAGTTTCGAGACAGACCTCTGGTAGATGCTAGCAATACAGGGTTGTTGGTTCGAATCCGGCCAGGTGCATATTAGAGCGACAACCCAGGGTACTTTGATCAAATGAACGAGGTAAACTAAGGTTGCACCGTGAATGTCCTGTATTCAGATATTAGTGCCTTCTTCGTTTGATCAAAATGCTCTTGGCCCCATATGAGATTTTTCCAAAGATCTTTACCCCGATATTATCTGGAGAAAGGTATACCAGTAAAATTCAGAGACCAAAATTGCATATTTTAAAAAACAATCCACATTATTGTTCATCATAAAAGCTTTTATTATGCAGCTGGCATATCACGTGTTATAATATTAAATATCTCATTCCAATATTATCATCATGTAATGCAAACATAATATTGCAGTACAGTCAAGAAGAGTCAATGACCTGACTGCAAGTTCACTCATCACCATAAAGCACTATAATACTTATTCTGTTAATGCAGGCTGATAAGCCATTTGTACCAATAAATGCCTATGTAAACTTTGTAATGAGATAATGGACCACTACCTCTTTGCTTCTAATTTTTCCAACATGATGTTAAGATTCGCAGCTACTTACTAACACATGATGTAAAAGCCGGTTAAATTACACAGGGTACGGTAACAATATAAAGCGCTATGTAAGAGACGGGCTATGAGTGATGGCAAAGTAGAATTCACTATGAGTTTCAATATGCTCATAATCCACCAAGGAACAGTTCAGTGGGTTGTACATTGACCTACATTGACATGAACTGAGCTTGTGTGCTTGGGCAATCATATACCGTAATCATACCACAAAAAACAGGGGGTGTATTTTAAAAGACACTGATGAATGGAAAGTACTGAACTGTGGCCAAGAGAATTGAGATTGAGCTTGCAGAAGACGCTCTCAGGTGGGGTTATATCACTCTATGAGTTACAATACGCTCAACCACCAAGGACAACTGTTCGTGGGTTTTACTTGTACATACATGACATGAACTGACCTTGGTGTGATCTAGGTATCATATATCAACTCGCAAAACCAGGGGGTGTACTTTTCTAAATACACTGGTGAGGAAGTACTGACTGTGCCAAGGGAATGAGACATAGTAATTATGGCCTCACCGCGATTATGGGAGACTTTCCATTTATATGTGGTGTGCCTTTGCTTTACAAGTCGCCTTGTTCTTGAGTTCAGATAACAGGGCCTTATTCCAAAAATATGTTGTACTATTCATATTTTTAATGTTGTTTTTTTCTAATGAGGCGGAAATCGCACACACTGTCTAAACCTAAAAAACATCGAAGACAATATATTAATAAATATAATAATCCTTGATTAATACATGGAACTCGTTATTGATTGGGTTTGGTGTCATTTTAAGGCTGCTGAAAAATAAAAACATCAATAAAAGTACATAATGTTCCAACAAGAAAATGTGGCATTTTTCAGAAATTAAAACTTTAGTGTTCGGGACAACAATATCCCTTTTTTGTTGTGATTTGTAAGTAGCTATTAGGTGTTCCAAATTATTTGTAGTAGATATCAATATTTTTCACATTTTTCATTAGTCGGTCTTCTCATGATTAAATTAAATTTCATACAGTTTAACACAAAATGTTATCATGTTACGTTATCGATGAAAATGTCACACACGTTATCGAGTAAAGTGTCAACACGTTATCGAGTAAGTGTCACACACGTTATAGAGTAAAGTGTCACACCGTTATCGAGTAAAGTGTCAACACGTTATCGAGTAAAGTGTCACACACGTTATAGAGTAAAGTGTCACGCGTTATAGAGTAAAGTGTCACACATTATCGAGTAAAGTGTCACACACGTTATCGAGTAAAGGTCACACACGTTCTCGAGTAAAGTGTCACACACGGTATCGAGTAAAGGTCACACACGTTATCGAGTAAAGTGTCACACACGTTATCGAGTAAAGTGTCACACACGTTATAGAGTAAAGTGTCACACACGTTATAGATTAAAGTGTCACACACGTTATAGAGTAAAGTGTCACACACGTTATCGAGTAAAGTGTCACACACGTTATAGAGTAAAGTGTCACACACATTATCGAGTAAAGTGTCACACACGTTATCGAGTAAGTGTCACACACGTTATCGAGTAAAGTGTCACACACGTTATCGAGTAAAGTGTCACACACGTTATATAGTAAAGTGTCACACACGTTATCGAGTAAAGTGTCACACACGTTATCGATTAAAGTGTCACACACGTTATCGAGTAAAGTGTCACACACGTTATCGAGTAAAGAGTCACACACGTTATCGAGTAAAGTGTCACACACGTTATAGAGTAAAGTGTCACACACATTATCGAGTAAAGTGTCACACACATTATCGAGTAAAGTGTCACACACATTATCGAGTAAAGTGTCACACACGTTATCGAGTAAAGTGTCACACACGTTATCGATTAAAGTGTCACACACGTTAAACCAATTTTGAAAAATTAAATCGTAATATCAAGATCCAGTGTTTTGATGTGTTTTAATATTATTTGATAATAAAGGATTATTCTTTATATAGGGAAATATTGGCAGTACTTCAAATCTTAGAGAAAATTTAAAAATTCATTAAATGGGCACGATAAAAAATGTCTGTCTGATGTCACAAACGTTACCGAACTTTGAACCCTTTGTGTGACGAAGAAAACAAACAAAACTTTTTAAATAAACATCAACTCATTATGTGATGTTAGGAAATAAAAAAATACAAACTTGGTCTATAGCAGGAAAATAATGAGTTAGCTATCTCTAAAACGTCGTGGGCCTCAAAGGTCAGAAAAAGCCATTTTTATGTCACACATGTGACCGAAGAAAAGCTCAAATAAACCAACAAAATCAAGCCATGCCATTAAAGGCCAAAACCTGTAAACATTGGTTGTTTCATTCTCATGTGCTCGATATTGACGACGGAAACATGGACTCCTTTCATTTTATAATTCAAATCGACTGCTCTCAAACATTGTCCAAGAAAATCTCGTCTGAGTACTTTCCTATCATCAAATACATCAACCAGAATAGAAACGAATTGATTTGTGTTGCATTTTTTTCCAACCCGTGCATAAATCTCCAGACACGTCACTCTCATCAGTGGAATTACACTGTACAAACAGGTTAACTGTCAACATTATACGCGGAATTCATTCGGTCCATCTTAAATGGGTACAAATTGTTAAACTGCAAATTGAGTGTTACCTTTAACACCATGGGTGTTAATTTTAACACCCTCCTGAATATAAATAGGGGACGGCACCCACTGGTGTTAGAGTACACCATTTGGTGTTAAATACAACCATGTTAGTTTCACATTCACACAATTTTGGGTTACAAGTATGATATGACACTGTTGGTGTTAATTTTAACACCATGGGTGTTAATTTTAACACCATGGGTGTTAATTTTAACACCCTCCTGGAATCAATACGGGACTGCACCCTCTGGTGTTAATTAACATTAATAATTGTGGTAACATCTGCATTAGTAGAAAAGGTTTGATTTTGTTATTGTTTGCTTCTATTGTAACTGCTTACCTCTACCATTTCATAAGCAGATCACCCAAAAGGCATAATTAAAATTGTGAGCAATACCGAGCGGTGTTAAATCCTAAATTTCAACATCCAGAAACTAACACAAGAACTGGACAACGACTTGGTGTTTAAATTTTAACCTCCAGTTCTTGCATTGTGGGTATATTTAATAAAAAAAGGAACTTCAATCAAAACGTTAAAGAAATCCAAGTATTTGGCGAATTCGAAAACAAAAAAGCACTGACGACCACCCAAACTCAGTAAACCTGTTAACCATGTAGACTTTTTTCACATCAAGCACTTCTAAAATACACGGTTTGTGGTAGAACTATCCCCGGGGGGGGGGGGGGCAGTTGTATTCAAAGGTGGATATGATGCGTGAACATGGACTTCCGAAATGCACCTAAAC
Organism: Ophioderma brevispina; assembly: GCA_023653785.1. Classification (NCBI taxonomy): domain Eukaryota; kingdom Metazoa; phylum Echinodermata; class Ophiuroidea; order Amphilepidida; family Ophiodermatidae; genus Ophioderma; species Ophioderma brevispina. The sequence continues at coordinate 21,622 of JAMKCH010026259.1, forward strand.
AAGTTATTTCCACCGACTAAAAACATACCCTAAACAAGCATTTCTGTCTATTTTGTATCATAAACAAGTCTTTTGTCAGTTTTACTACCGACAAGTAAGCAATGCATTGTGTTGGATAATATACCCTTATTATTCTGCTTTGCTCAGTTGCTTTACTTCCAAATACAATATATATTGTTTCCATCATGTAAAATACACTATTAAAATATAGTTGGTACAAAATTAAATGAAGGGATGTTCGAAAGGCTTACTGGCCCGAAATGGAATATCACCTTAAGCACGGTTTGCTTACCATCAAAGTCACTAAAACACATACACACAAAAAATATCCACCAATTAAAAAGAAAAAAATAAAAAACTTAAAAACATTTTCAAAGTACACAAGTACTGCATGATTGTCGAGCTACAAGTTAATTTTGTTGATACTGTACAAACAATATCAAAAGCAATTACAGTATAAGTAAATACATTAAACAGTAAATAATTGAAGCAAAATTATTTCTTAATTGTGATCTGAAATGCTAACGATCTGATTGTTTCACGTTTGTGTAATATATTACACTGGGAGGGACCTGAATTTTTTATAGATTTTTGGGCAAATTTGGTTTTTGTTCTGTTAATAACATAAATTCCCTCAGTATTCCTAATACACTAGGTACGTAAAGTGATTGCTTTTGAAACCGCAATTAAATAACTCAGGGAGTTGACAGTAAGTGTTTAAAACATTAAAAGTAATACTTCTTAATTTATAACATATGTTAAACGTTTAAGATATTGTACTCCCTTTTTTTAAAAAAGAGGAGCTGAATAACTTCTGTAATTACTGTTTGAGATTATTCGCATTGCTCTTTTTTGGAAATTTAAATATTTCTCAAGGTACATCGTATTAGCAGTGCTCCCAAGCAAGAATACCTAATTGACATATGGAAGTTACTAATGTACAATGTACAAAGAACGAGTATTCGTTCCGCATAAAGTGTTTTAGTTGTTCAATATACCAATTCCTCTCAGAATATTTTTTGAGATACTATCATATGAATTTTTCCATGTAGATTCTCATCTATCATAACTCCAAGACCTTTTGTTTTCACTTACTCGTTCTAGTTGGTGGTGATTTCAAGAAGAGGTTTGTTATCAAAACTGTTTTTCCTTCATACAATTTGTCTTTTGGTAAGTACCCAACACCTGAAATTTGTCTTGGTAGCAATTGACTGATAGTGCTTCGCTTATGAGCGTTGAACCAATTAATAACTTTGCTGTTCGTCATTAATAAGGCTCAAAACTTATCGTGAATATTTGGTGCGAGTATGTAATAGTTGTGTCGTCTACAAACAGGACAAATTTAAGTATAGTAGAGATTACAATATCATTTAACGTTACGATAAATAAAGGGGACCTAATATTGAGCATGAGGAACTCCCAGAGTAGTCTTTAGAGTTGACTGAAGAGTTAAGCAAACATATTGTGTATATTGTCGATAACTTTCAACCATTTCAATACAGTGACCTCTAAATCCGTAGATTCGAGTTTATACAATGGAATATTATGATCTTTGTGTCAAAGGTTTTGACAAGTCGATGCCGAGGGAATTCGACATATTGTATGTCTTCATTATTTTACAGAATAGTAACTTGTCATTAAATCAAGGAATGCCCATAAAGTAGAATGGTTTGTTCTGAAGCCAAACCAAACTGTTTATCATTTAGTCATTTTAATCTTATTGATATAGGTCAAGCACGTTAAAAACTAGTCTTTCGAGTTATTTTTAAAAACCAAGGCAAGGGACGATACGGGTCGATAAAGTTTTGAAAATGATCTGGATTGTTCCTTTTTGTTATAGGTATGACTTTTGCCACTTTTAATTTTTAGGGATACAACACCTGTAGAAATAGATAAATTAAATAACTACATTTACAATTAAAAAAAATATTTCATTTATATTTTTTGACTATGTATTCCATATATTGTCGTGTCCAGCACTTTTGTTTTGTTAAAGTTTACGCACTGATCTTATTTATTTTCTGTACTATTGGTTATATAAATATTACATACTACACGTTCCGTTAAAATTCCTCCGTGATAAGCCTTGGTGATGCTGATGCTGATGCTAATTTAGACAAACTTCACGAAAACAATTATTGAAATCATTGACTATTTTACAGGGTCTGTTATGCTTTCACCCATTTCATTAACAATTGGTTTGAACATTACCTTTTTACTACGTCCCATAATGATATTAATTGTTTATTCGAAATGACCTTTGGCGGCTTGAAAATTGCTTTCATAATATTTCCGTTTTGACCTTCGTATTAAAGTAACTGTTTAATTTATTCTATACATTTTAAAAAACACATTATGCTTTCAACACATGGCTTCTGTATATATTTCTTATATAGTTGTTTTCATCTTTATATTGCAGCAACTTTTGTTATCCAAGGGGAGCTTGTGGGCTCCTTTCTGTTATTTACGATTACATTTTTCAGAGGGTATTACAATCATCATAAAACTTACTGAAAAATACATAAAATTTTTATTAATCTGCTTTGCATCTTGGTTATTCGTTCATCTTGCCAAACTGACCAGGCCGACAACTTGTTTTAGTGTTGAATATATAATTATGTATCGTTTAAAGTAGTATTCATATGTTTGCGATTTTGGGTTTTGTTCATGTGATTTATTGTCAAGACAGTTGTGTATAAGGGTCACTGATATCTGTTGACCCGTATCTCAGCAGGCATTCAATGGTTACAATAAGCTCATCCTCCAAGGACACCTGTCAAATGGGGTGTACTTGTACTACATTGACATGAACTGACTTGTGTGATCTGGTATAATGTATCATACCCATATAAAACAAGGGGTAATTTTCATAAATAATGGTGAATGAAAGCTACTGGACTGTGCCAAAGGACTTGGGGATTTTTACTAGCCCATAGTGATTATATCTTGATTGTTCGTAAGTATAGATCAATAAGAGTTGCACGGTGCTTGTACTCTGAGTCGTCTATATGGTTGGCATGAAAGAATGAGGGAATAACAAGATTCAAATAGTCGTGAGTTGGTCGATGAAAGTCATCCTTTAACCACGTAATATTATAATCGCCCATTAAATAGCATACGTTGTGTCACTAAACAATTTGTTAATACAGGAGTATATCTTCAATAAAATTATCGATAGATGCATGTGACCGATATATGAAACACCCGGCAAATTATTATTTTTTTCGTTTTTCTTTTCTATTTCAACAAAGCATGATTCAAAGCTCAAATAACAGCGACAGTTTCAAAGTAGTTGATTAATAGGCGGAATATTTAACAGAAAGAATTAATATCTTGCTGTATTTTTCAAATTACTGCCAAAATCCTGTCATTTTGGCCTTTGATGTATATTAATGATACTACAGGTATTAAACCTCGTCCGCAACCAAGGGTTTTGGTACTACGTCCCGACAAAGGGGGGGGGGGGGGTGGTTACCACCCCCTGATTTTTAGTAATTAGCGACAAGACCTTCTGATTTGGTACCGGTTGTGTAGTACATCTGTCCTTTCTCTCAAATCAAAGTACAAACATATATGGTTTTTAACAATATGACGTCTAGTGACGTCATATCTGAGAGCTTTATTTTACGCAATTTTATAAGAAAATCGCCAAAATCGAGGGTTTTTCGACCCCGTTTTTTGCCATTTATGCAAGCAAAATTGGTTATTATTTGGCAATGATGGGTGGCAAAAAAGTTAAGCATTAGTACACATGTTATTACTCTAAATCATAGAAGAAATACAAGTAATTTGCTTACCGTAGCATCATACTTACATAACTGACCATTTTTTGGCATTTGACACAGTAAAGTATAGGGAAGGTGGCAACCACCCCCGTACCTTTCGACGTTGAGGGAGAGCCAGGTGACCGCACCTGAAGGCCTGTATCTGGGTACCTCCAATTTTTTTAGCTTTAAAATGACCGAAAAGGATGAACTTACCAATTACATAAAAGCCGTAGATATTTTCGTTTGTGTTTTGTGCGACACAGGGGCTCATCCGTTAGGGGGGTACCCCCCCTTGGGTTGGACGAGGGTAAAGTAGAAGATATGGAAAAAACATTTACTGGCTGATGATAGCAACAGGTTTTGTGACAGGGATTAGGACCTTTGGCCTTTTGGTTTACTCTTGATAAGTTTACCTCATTTTCGGGTTTTCAAAATTTAATTTGTCTAAGGTGAATGCAGCTATTCATCTTGGTTATTGTTGAAAGGGGTCCAATTTTCGCTACTTCCAGTTCAGAATGAAGGCTTAAATGGAGGTCAATTCTTTTAAAACTCTAGGTATTATTTGTTCTCTTAATGTTAACTCCCTTTATGAACCACATGTATACCTAAAGGAATCGAACTGATCACACTTTAACACTCTTAATTGTTGGAACACAGGACTTTGCCTTGCTGAGGGAAGGAAAGTCACGTTATTTAATCTTGTGTACTCCAAACTGCTTTATCTTTTCTGCTCTTTGTATTAATATTCCCAAGAAAATTTTCAAGAAATTGAACCACCTATTCTATAAATTTATTTGGAATGGGGGAAATGATAGAGTCAAAAGGGACGTTCTGTGTAATAATTATGATCATCTCATGTTTTCTCAGGCCCAGAAATTTATTTGGGTTAAACACCTGTTTGACCCCGACTATTCTTGTTTTTGGAAAAAAATTAGGGCTCTATGTGTTGGAAAAATTCCACCAGGATTGGACAATCTTGCTGAGGTCTGATACTCCTAACTGTATTTTGAATACCGTATCTAATTGCCAGCTTGTTGAAACTATTAAATTATGGTATTTGTACAGAGATAAGATTAAGGAGAATTTAGGCTGCTCTGATTTCCATCTTCAAGATCCAATTTGGTGGAATAAAAACGTCTATTCCATTCTTAGGAACCAGGAAAATGTTGATGTTGAAAACAAAATGGGTTGATACTTTGGATGTCCTGGTTGACTTGGATTGGTATGGGATTCACAGTGCTAATTTTAAATGTACCATTGAAACCCAATTTGCGTACTTTTAATTTCAATTTTTTTTCACAGAGCCATTTGTATCAACCAATTTCTTCAAAAAATTGGCAGGGCTGATTCTCCCAATTGTTACTTTTGTAATGATTTTCCAGAATCCATTTTTCATTTATTTTGTGAATGTCGACAGTTGGATGAATTATAGGTTTTAATTAATTCTGTTTCTGGGGATCTTATACTTTCTCCAATTTTGAGAAAATGTTTGGCATTCTTGACACTTCAACACTTTAGAACACGATAGGTGCATTTCTTTTCTTTTCCTTTGCATGAAGTTTTATATCCACATGCAGGTGTATATAAAAATTTGGTCAAAATTGAAAGGAACACGGAATACAAAATTGTTAAAAACAATGGGAAAATTAATATGCATTTTAAAAAGTGGACCCTTGACCTTGATTGATTTCGTTATTTTACCTTTTATGCAAATTTTGGGATTTAGGCCTACCATGATTTGAAATGTGAGCCTTTGTGTGTGTGTTTGGTGTGCTTTTTTTACAATGTAGAAACATTGCTCCTTTATCTATGTTTCTCAACCTTGACGGTATATTGGAATCTGCATGCGCATGCCTTTGTCTCCTTAAGTCATTTCTATTTCACATTCAATCTGCGCATTTGAATAGGAGAATAAATTCATACCGACACATACCATTACGTTGTTAATTCGCTGATCGCTTCTCGCTTAGACTCTTGCAAATCATTGCCATAAGAGAATTTTTCCAATGTGCGAAGAGCTGAGTATTAAAATATTTGAGATATTTTCAGATACATTTGTGGCAACTGCTCGAAATATAAACAATACAATCGCTGATTGACGAATAATTATGAATAGGCTTTCAATGGTCTCCTTTTTTTAAAACGATAACATATTAATGAGTTAATACAGGTTGATTGAACAAGGCTTGGTGCCCAGGCTGTGTCGCATACTCACATTTGTCTATGGGCTCAGACGATGGCGGCCTAGTACTCTTCAAGTTGCAACTCATTAACGAACAACATTCACTTGACTTTACAGATGTCTCTGCACTCCTCTACATTAAGGTCAAACGCAGTATTAGTGAGTGCGCTAGCGTTAGTTAGATGCTGGGGGTTGGTTTCTTAGATACTTGTTATTTCTCTTTAAATGCTTTCAGTGTAGTAGTGTATATTGACGAGGTTTCAGGTAACGTTCCTTCGGGTTTATTGTACACCAGCCCATGCGCGAGCTCACATGGTGTGTTAACACCAAGTGGGGCTATGTCTTGTTATACATAGCGACTATCTACTTGAGACAGATTAACAAAGGTGAAAATATTTTCTGCATTCAACCTTTGACTTTAAATCCATTTCCATTTGCCCACGTTGACCTTGACACCGAGAAAGCTGGGCTACCACTGTATGCTAGTGTTTTTTTTTTTTTCACAAAGGCCACCCCTTATTTTATTTCTTACAGTTACCAAATCCTTCCTGCAAATTTGAACAAATTAAATACCTTTTTACGGACTCAGAATTCTAATGCCTGTGACTAAAACAATGGATTCATTTTGACTTTAAACGACCTTCGAAAGTCGTACGGGCACTTACCATCACTCATTTCATTACCATCTCCCAACGTTATTGTCCACATACCATTGTTATCCTCCATTTTTCTGATTAAACTTAAAATTTATTTTCTCAATTTTTATTTGAGAAAGATTGTCTCACAGGAAAGTAGTTTGTTTCATAAAGAAGAGAAAGGGAATACCCCTAGTTTTTTTTGCTACTTGCACCTGTTTAGATTCACAATAGGGGAAGTGGGTGATTCCCCAAGATGCTAAACTTAGTAACTGCCTCAACTTGTTTATGCTTTAAAAAGCTCAAAACATTGCAAGATCTGGGATTCCCCCAAGTTATATATTATGAGTGATGTAATTAGATTGGAGATCTGATTGATGGCACGGTCATTTTTATGCATAAGAATGATGTATGATTTTGTTTTAAAAGGGAATCTATCTGTGAGTGGTTAAATACTATCACTGGTAAGGACTCTCTGGTCCGCATTTGCAATCAGCTATACAGTGTGGTTGTACTGTTTTATCTCACTATTTGTAATTTGTGCTCCACCCTGCCAGGATTTATTATTTTTATTCCATGTGGCAGAGTGCTGTATTATTTACGTCGTCTTGAACCCGAAAGTGCTGGGAATCAAATGGAATTCAATTGTGGACGCTAGAAATCGTGTGAAACTTATCTTGGACTGATATACTGTGATTATGTCGTCGAGTGACTTATTTAACCTTGCGTCTTGACTGCTGGCACAAGTTATCTTCATGACTGATAAGATTCCCATGGAATTGTACTACCTGAAGAGTTAAATATGTGAACTTTGCATACTGTCATTTTGGATTCTTCGCTGTGAGGACAGATCAGTCGTTGAACTGCAACGCCTTCAACATAGATACTGTAACTCTTTATAAGTATAATAAATGTGTAATTTATAATATGTAATTTTGTTTTTGGACATACCAAATTCTTGACCAAATCAAGTACAGATCATTAAAACTGTTTATTAATATAATTTAGATCATTTGTTGCAACAAGGCTCATTTATTTGTGTTTGAAAGTAGTTCTGACCTTAGAAACTCTCAGACTTCATCACCGAATTGGGGGCTCGCCGGAATTGAACATTGAGATAAATTTGAGCCTTATTGTTTCGAATGTTACACTTACATTGTGAAAACAATTGTAAACATTGTGCACATTTGGCATACAAATTTTGTGGTGTATTACATGTACTACTGTAGTTTGTTTCAAGTTAAATTTGTGTTGTAGAGTACAATCACAATGGAGTTTGATTTCCCCAAAGTGTTCATAGGCAAAGAACTTGGTAGTAAAGTGTTGATGAGCTGAGAAAGCCTGAAGTTAATGAAACTAGCCAAGCATTTAGGACTTGAGGCAAACATGCTATGAAAAGCAAGGATCAAAAATAATTTGATCCAGGCAGATGTTTGGGATAAGTTCCTATCATTGATGGATAGAAGAATTCTTTGGGAACAAGGGCACTGGTGATGCGTCAAGTTGAAAGAGCTTGAAAATTCAAAGGAATTAAAATTGAAAAAGTTAGAATGCAAATTCAAAAGGAACAGAAGAAGGAAATTGAATTGGAAAAAGAAAAATTGCAATGCAAATGCCAAAAGAGTGCAACAAAAAGAGATGTAAGTTGCAAATTGAAAAAGACAAAGAATAGAAAATGACAAGGTGGCAAATGACAATAACAAAAGGCACTGGAAAGGCAGATGACACAAAAAAGAGCTGACGCTCAGTAGATTTAGAAAGTTGAAACAACAGCATTGGCGTCGAACCCCGGGCGGACCAACGTACAGGTACGTCCCATAATTTTGCCCGCCGCCCTGGCGCCCCCTCCCCCTTCTAAGAAAAATCAACATTGAGTTAAAACTGATTTCGGCTTCCAGAAACACAATTAAGAAATGACTCCCTGGTACTCATCTACCAATTAGCTATTAATACACGGTCTCATGGTCTCTATGCCTGCAGAACCCTAGTAAGAAATTGCGCCCATATACTAGTCACCAGAACAAGTTTATATAAACGATTCCCGCTTCTTAGAGCATATGTGCAGTATCGAGAAAGAGTTACTCCTCTTAAATGCAATACACGGGGGACCTGAAGTCTACGTGCAACACACAAATGTACTAGTGCCGAACCCCGTACTCGTCGTTCAGTGAAAGGAATCACTGACGAGCCTGCCCTTGAACAACAAAATGCGGACGTATAATATTCAGTGGGATCACCCTGTCAATACTTAATCCGCCCCTTGAAAGAAACATTGCGGAGTAGTACTACTGCAATGGCACTCTTATAGACTTCAATACTAGTCATCCAATGCCAAAGGAATAAATGGATGCACGCCTTTTTAAGCGCAAAAAAGCAATGGGGGTGACAAAACGCAAAAAGCAACAGTGCAGGCCCTGCTGAAGGCTACAACTACGACATTTGAAACAAAATTGCACAGGTGATCCAACTATGGATACTGAACTGATGCCGCCCACTAGAAGCAAATTTTGCATAGGTCAATGAATGACTCGTAAGGTTTCTCCTCCTGTTATCCAATGAATTATTAAAACTGATGCAACTGCCCTTTATAAACAATTTGTAACAACAAGGTTAACAAGCAGCGGCTCCCGTATTCTGGTTCATCGTTATGAAAATCGTATATGAAAATATACCGTACTAATGCTACAATCCGTAGTAAGCGATGAACACCTTCCGGACCCTTACAATCTCATCGGCTCCTCTTCCAACCTTCGCTTGTTAGCTCATTTGAGAAGAGCGCGTGTTAGTAATGCTGAGGGTCGCCGCGGCGCGCCGGTTCGACTCCGGCCAAACGCACATGGGTTGTTTTTTCGAACCCTGGGCGTGCGCTGGCCATCTCCAGGGAAGATTAATAAATATCCATCTTGTCTACCTGGAGAACTCAGTAATTTAAATTTCCAACAAGCCCTTGTTCTGGTTGTCCAGCAAAAAATGATTTAATGCCTCCCGTTAAGAACAAATTCAGAATGCGGGCAGAATCCTTGCTAAATTTTTGGTGTGAAATTTTAGCAAATTTTTCTTAAAAATAGGGCCTGTAGGTGAAAATTTTCAAAATACTTACTCCCACTCCCCCAATAGGGGTGCTTGGTGATAGTGGGTACATTTTTTCAACAAATAATGGGTCCACGGGTGACAACGACGCTGAAGCAAGCGGTCTTTAAAGTGACAGTAGGATATTTTTTAGGGAATAACGAATTTCTCGTCAAATTTCACTGGATCTGTTTTAGACCACCTACCGAGAACGTTTCGAAGGTTAATTGGACAACATGTGCACAATAAAACCCAAACCTGTTTTGAACTTGATTGCTATCGTAATCGTTTCCCCATAGAAAACCATGCTTTGACTTTCTGTCGTGCACAGACAGAACTACTCTATCATCATCTTATTACATAAAGCTTGGTATATCGGCTTATTCACTCAGGTGGTGATCTATACATTGGTAAGCATTCAAAATATTTAAAAAACGCGGGGTTCGAGGAAAATTGGAGGCGCTTCTTTCTAGAAAAATCCTCATGTCTCTTTAAGAGCATACACACGCTTCACCTCCGAAATGGGAGTGCCCAGGAACGATGCCATCGCATCGTCATTCTCCTGAAATAAAACCTGAATGATTGCTGCCTTGTGCAGAGGTCTATAGCGAAAAGCACCGTATCCGTGTCCAATGAATTAAGTACCATTTGCTAATTTTGCAATTTTCTATCAATTGCATGAGAAAATATGTTTTATACACAAACATTTCTAGGCTTCACCTCCCGAACCCACCCTCTGTCGTTCATAGGCCTATAGGAACTCTCTATAATAACAATGACTTCTGGTTACTCAATAAAACATTGAGAAAATGTTGTTTTTGGAAATGAACAAGGGATCCGTGCTTCGCGCGGGAGAGTGGCACCTCTTCCCGCACCCACCCCCACCCCTTGATATTATGAATTCTCGCACTGGACACTTTACATAATTGATAAAAAAACGTAAACCGTCAACTTATGTCTTATTTGCTATAAGCATTATAAAGTGAACCACTCACAAATTTCACAATGTAATGAGAAAATGTGTTTTGGAAAGTAACATTTGCTGAGTTCGCCCTTTGCGCGATAGAGGAACCCCCGCCCCCACCCCCGTGCCACTTTATATAGGCTCCATTGACTACGATTGTCTTACTGGTTGGTTAAAAAATAAAACCTTACCATTAACTTTTTTTATTTTTTTACTTTTTAAGCCTTTTGATCTTATAACATGGGTGTCTCAGAAAGAATTACACCCTAACTATAGGTGACCATAACTTCACAAGTAAGTATCCATTGATAAATTTTCAAGAATCTTAAGACCCCCAATTTTACTTTTTAATATTGTAATGTAAACAAATCACGTGATTCGGTTCAGAATAGCATTTTATGTAACACTGTCAATCGACATTTTTCTTCCAAGTTTGCTCACAATATCCAAATCAGATTGATGTTAACAACCGCGATTACTCCGGTGTCAAGCTGTCTTTTCAGTCCCCAGAACCGGCCTTGTTTTAATATTTTGTGAGTTCCATACAATTTGGGTTTCGTTTTTATTATAGTAATAACCAATTCCCGTCTGCTACAACAATTAAACACCAAAAATCCAACAGAAAAACAAAACATGGTAAATAACAGAATGATCATCTTAATTAGAAAACAACACCCAATAAAATCTGTTAGAAAGAGAATGTGAAATAGTTAGTTGAACTAGGGGGGTGGCACTGCAGAGAATGAGAATTGAGAAGTTAATCAATAATTCAACAGGATCATAAACTGAACGATAAGATTATTCGCAATAGTTTTAATTTTAAATTGGACATCTTGTTCCAATAAGATGGCGGATTCGACATTGAAATAATAAAGACTGATTTGGAGTGCAAATTCAAAATTCACGCGTTTTAAAACTATACTAGACAAGATGGTAGTCAACATTTGTCGCCCATATAAAGGGCGTCTTTATTACTCTGGTCAGGCAGGAATTAAGATTCCACAGAAAATCCTCCTGCCAAGAAGACAATATTGAACAATTATGTTAAAAAAAAAGTACCGTGAAACGGGTTAAAGTCAAAATTGAACAAGAGTAGCTGTGGAAGGCGGAGAACCGCCAGAACTTTACAGAACATTGCAGCCATCGGGAGTTCGATCCAATACAAAGTTGCAGACGTAACAATGTTGCCACACATCCACAGATCAAGCAGGAGTACCTGCTTAGACCTGAAATTTCACCCTGAATAAATTAAATGAAAAAGGAATTTACCTGATGGGCGACACCACGGTATAACATTATTTTGTCAAAAAGGCTGGAAGATATCGCTGACATTTCTTCAGTTCTTATTTTTTAAGTGAAAAAGAAAAGATGTAAATTTCTTATGAATGTATGTGCATATTATGTTGAACCTGGTGCAAAATAATCATTTATTATCTATATGTTTTAAAGAAATAAAATGAAAAAGAAAATGAAAGAAGTATTGATAATTTTTGCCTGTTCTGTCTGACTCACTTTATTACAAAACTTGGCAAGGAAGTGCCATTGAATGTGTTACATAATCGCTTATTTCTTCGAAACTACTTAATCCGAATCGAATCAAGTGATGTTTACATTAAAATATGAAAAAATTGTGGTTTAAGATTCTTTTTAAAATGTATCAATGTGATTACTCCTTGAAGTTATGGTCACCAAATAGTTAGGGGTAAGTCTTTCTGAGCACCCTGTATAACTATAAGATGAACCTTTGCTAAATTTCAATTTTGTTCCATCAAATCTCACGAGAAATGTGAATTGGAAATGAAACAAGCCCAAACCCTTCACATCACCCATTGTCGGCTTCAAAACTATCCAAGGATCAATTGATCTATGGTTTGTTCAAATAAAACCTTACCCATAACTAAATTTACTTTTTACGGACCGTGATCTTAAAATTGCTAATTTCATTATAAAGCGAACCTTTGTTAATTCAAATTGTCTCCATCAAATTTTCACGAGAATGTGTGTTTCGGAAAATGAACATGGGCAAGTTTTCCGCGCTGCGCTGCGAAAGGGAGCCATCTCTCCCACATCCACCCCTGGCCGCTTTATATCAATTGACTTATGGTTAGTTCAAATAAACCTTACACATTAAAGGCTGATTCAGAGATTTCAAAATATAATGTTTTGTGTAATAATAAAAATAGTCAACTCAGAACTACAGATAGTCAACCTAAATGCTCATTCCAAAGTTGAGATGAATCGGATTTTTTCATGCAGTAAACATTTATGTACAGTATACGTGCCATAGGATACTGGTTATAACAAAAAATTCCGAATCCGGAATTTATAACAAAGGTGTGATTTTCTATATGAAGGTCTTCGGATTTGAGCTTGGCTTTAGTCAACAGTTGATTAGTGTAATGGCAAAGCCATTATGTATATGCAACAAACACGATTTGTTGAAAATTAAGGGCGGCCTCCTCAGGAAATCTCTGGTAGCCTTGAACTCGATTTTACTTTAAGACCGTTGTTTTATATAACTATATAATTATAAAGTGAATCCTTTTGCTAATTTCAAATTTGTTCCATCAATTTCAC